>OMPJ01010367.1:0-13105 GCA_900312935.1 Carapus acus
AGCTCGCAACTATAATCATATACACGTGATGATTCACTGGTGACGGCCCTGCTAATGTCAGCTACAGTGAAAATAAGGATTGCGATCGCGGGGCTAGTGAAAAATTAAGCGTCGATTTTATTTTATTTTACTGTTGTTCACACAATTTTACACCACTTCCTGCTCCCCCTTCCCCCACTCCCGATTAAATTTGGCAAAGATTGTCCACTCCTCTTCCTGAGCTGCAGAGGGCATGAATGAACAGACAGAAGGGGAGGAGGTGTGTAGATACGGCACGGCACGGCACGGACAGCTCTTTGTGAATGGACCAGGCAAGCGGCTGGACGCGATTGGCTCAGTAAAGAGTGAAGACTGATGACTGGTTAGCAGGGGAATTATGTCCACATTCCGTTTCCCACCATTGTGTGCGTGTGGGTACGTGGGTTTGACAAAGAGCACTGCAGTGAATTAAGGCCTAAAGTTCTGAGTCACAAATGTTTGTTTACTGGGGGCTTAGTCTCTAGCAGAACAAGTGGGGTGTGAGTGTGTCTCCTATGCACCTGTTTTAAGTCGTGTCCTTCTGGCCGACAGTTTTTCCTATATGCTGGTTCTATATACTGCGTATATAATTTTATACAGTTTCTCTATTTGTCTCTCTCTTTCTCTCTCCTGCTGACCTCTGACTCTGACTCCCTAGCCATCATCACTGTTACTCACACAAAATGAGAGAGCAGGTGACTGTCGCAGATGAGGTGCAACAGTGCCGGCACTTCACAGACTCCTCACTTAAAGCAATAAGTAATTGCACTTCCTTTTTTTGGACTAACAAAAACAAATATTGGCCATCAAAGTGGCAGATTTGCCGCAAGGTTGAGTGAAGTAACCTAATCTATGCACTGCTACTCCTTGAGTAGGACAACTAATCGGCATGGCACCTGAAGAATAGCTTTGTCGTGGGTGTGTGTGCGTGTGTGTACGAAAGGGGTTTTGTACAATGCAATCACACACTGTGTCATCACTACGTCAGCACCTTCGTTTCCCTGTCTGCGGCCACACACACACTCCGTCTCTTTGTTTTACTGCAATGACAGCCACTCCTCGGGTTCCACCAAAAGATCAGTGCTGCTCGCTATCTCCCCCTGTCTACCCACTCACTGAGAGCTCGTTGCTCCCACACGACTTTATTTGGTGCTCAATGGCACAGGCGCTGCAAGTGTGTGTGTGCACGCGTGCGTGCGTTTGTCTACATATGTGGGTGAAGATAAATGACAAGAGGCCAACCATAAACTGCTGTGTTGGTGTGTGAGGATCCATGAGCGTTTATCACAGTTTATCACAAGCAGTTTCCGGCTTGTGTGCAATAGCCGGGAGACTGGCGGTGAGATGTGTGGCAGGTATCGTGATGAAGCCGATTAAATTCCCGTGTTACGATTAGAATGGAATCTGTCCCCTGTCTTATCGTTATGCTTACAATATGAACCCTGCCCTGCCCTACTTGGCAGGCAAACGGGCAGGCTAGTCTTGCTCTTCGCTCCTGTGCTCATTCATTGCTATACAGCGTGGTAAAAACTGTTCCATGACGCTGTACTTAATGTCTTAATCTTGGGAAATGCAGTGTATACTGGAGCATCTTCCTCTAAAAAAAAAAAGAAAACTCTTCAAAAACCGCCATGAGTGATGTTTTTGGAGTTCATGAGGTGGTCGGTGTTACGGGATCTCAGTGGCAGTTGGTCGTTTCACCAGGTCATCACGTGGAACTCTGCATAATTGCTGGATGGCCTGAAAGATTCAGTGGCATGTGCAACTTTGACCATAAGTCATTACAGACAGAGTTTAGCCTGAGCCACATATTTGAGTGTAAGATGAGGTGGAGCGTGAGGAGGTTAACACTGGGACATACCATAGCAACTCCGACATCAAGACTTATGTAACTAAATTTGGTTTAAGTAACCCCAGAACAATCTTAACTATCACTTGACTCTCTGTTGTTGTTGTTGTCTGTCTTCCTTCCTCCCTTTCCCTTTTTGCATAACTTGTCTTTGTTAACACGGCAACAAAGTCGCTCTGGCCTGAAGTGTGTCATTCACTGGCAGATTGTCGAGTTAAGGCTTAGCGGCATACCTGAGACGTCATGCGAACAAACGTGGCTGGGTTAGATGTAACACTCCTGTGTGTGTGTGCACATGTGTTTGTGTGTGAGAGAGCGAGAGAGGGAGAGAGAGAGGGAGCTTCTGTGTTCACTGCTCTTAAAATGTGTGTGTGTGCGTGCATCTTTGTGTATTCAGGCACAGTCGTTCCAACGGTGCACTAACCACACACACCTGGCGTGTTTCTTCCTGTGCCTATATATGGGCAAAGCTTCCCCCTACCTGGGCCCCGCTCTGCCAAGTGCGCTGAATTCAAATGAGTGGCAGTGTGAGGAAAAGGCTGTAGAGACGGATACACGTTATGGAAAACCAGTATCAATGGGCAAAGCTTGAAGAGATGTGTTTTTAAGGTGTTCCTCTTGTTTTCCAAAGATTCTCCGTTATCACAATGACTCAGCCACGCTGATTAATCTGGTGGCTCGGGCTTTGACAGCGGTCACGCACAGGCAAGTCTATCTGAATGAAAAGCTTCACTCAACTGACAATTGTGGCAGTAAAATTTGAAAACCCCTGCGGACTAATTATCACCTTGAAGTGGTCTTCGGAAGTTCGTCAAGGTTTGTGTTAGTGTTTGGGATGGAGGCCACTCAGTCGTCAGAGTCAGGGCATCAGAAGTGTTGGAGGTAGCCTTGTGTTGGGAGTGGTGACGTAGATCTGTACCTGACGTCGCAGCACTGTCGGTTCGACCCTGGAACCGCATAGAGGCCAAGGCCTGAACTGGAACCCAGAGTGCCATTGCATTGGCGGATGGAACGCCATCCATCCATCTATCCCCACTTCTATATTTCCTTTTTTTTCCCCTCTTCCACCTCACTGCACCGCAGCCCCTGCCCCCTTCACACCAGGCACATTTCCAGCCTCCTCGAAGGGCCATGCAGACACCCCTCTTTCTGGCTGCTCCTTGGATTGCTCAGGGGTATTCTGGAATCAGACAAGAGCTCCGGTGAAGGTGAAGAGGTGGCGTTGAGCGCTGAAACTTCACAACCGTTGTCTCATTTGAGTAGCAATCAGAGCCATCGGCACCCTGTCCCTTGGACCCTTGGACGCTTTCATTCTGCCATCACAATAAATCCAAGTCTCTTTCTGGGTAGCCAGAGCTGAGATTTTGGTTGCAGCACTTATGGGATGACATTTTGATCGCTACCAAGTTGTCGGTGCAAATGCTGCATTTTGTTTCACACACATTTTCAACCCATAGTCCCAGCAGCTATTTGTGATATGTTTAATAGTGATTTTACCAGGGTGAGGGTGAGGTGGGAGGGCATTTTCGATCAAGCGGGAGAACACACCCACACACAAACCGCACGCTCACACACGGAAGGAGGGGGAATGTCTCCACACCCATCTCACACATCCTACACATGCAGGACGAACACACGGACTCACATACTGTACTTGAGCAACAAGCAGCACACCCACAGCACATGATCCAATGCCGTTTTATGAACCACAAAACTACAACTTGTGTTCACGCAAATACTCACACACACAAACATAAAATGGTTACATCCCCGCCCCCCCCAAACTCCTTACTTCAAGGCTAAGGCCTAGTGATTCAGTTCCTCTGTGCTTCCACTCAGAATGTCTGCACATGGGTGTCATTGCGCGTGCATGCGTATACCAGTGTGTGTGTCTCTACTGTAAATGTGTGCACAGTTGTCACTCTGTGACTATGCCGTTTGTTTGTGTGTGTGTGTGTGTGAATGTGGATGTGGTCAGACACAGTCATCTTCCAGGCAGCAAAGAGGAAACCCACATCAACTGCCGTACACCACACTCTAGGAATAGCTTTGCCCAGTGCAGGCAGGAATGGAATGGCACGCCTCGGCTCAACCCTGCTCTCACCTCCTCACCCAACGTCGGGCCTCCTGGCAGTGACCCTCATGCATTACCAGATCCTCCATCCGGCACTTTTTACACAGAATTTAACTGTGTCAACTGGGATTTTTTTTTTTTTTTTATTCCATGGCAGCGACTCTTAACTGTTTTTCTAGACACATAGGGAAGAGACGTCAGGAGGCTCGGGTGTGGGAGGATTTCCATTCAACTGTATTTTCTGTCTCAGCTGTGACCTTGTCCTGCAAAACCACCGCGCCCCCCCCAAAAAAAACCAGAAGCTTTGCCTCCAGTGGAAAAACGGCTGATTGATTCACGCACATTTGACCCCTTCTCTCAGCTGTGGTGGCAGCATCAACAAAGCATGGAAAAAAAGAGTGATAAGATAGAGGGAGAGAGTGAAGAAGTTGTCGCCTGATCGCTCCCTGGCCCTGTGAGCATGCTGAGACTAAAATCTGTAAATACAACATCTCATCAGTAACCACACCAGGGCTTTTTCACATTGCGACTGCATCCATTACCATCATTATTTAATGGGACATGACATGCTACCTGTGCCTCGTGTTCTTTTTGATTACTTCTGTGAGCAGACGGGCTTTGCTTTGTCATCCCTAGAACCCAAAACTTCACATAAGAGCCTTGGTGCAAAGACCATTGTAAGAAAGATCAGGTAATTAACGTTCATCACTCCTCTGCTCAGATTCTCAAGCGGGGGCAACAGTCATGTCCTCTTGAGGCTGGGCTTGAGATCTCCAAAATTTTAAGGTTCTGCAGAAGCTTCCATAGAATAGCACCAAGGATGCACAATAAAAAAGTGAAATTCATAGCATGTGCATCTCTGTCACATAGACCAAAAAGATGGCAAGGCCATCCCGAACAATCCGACTGCTCCCCTCCTCTTGACACATCTAAACAAATAAAAGTCATACAAAGACACGGATACGGAGGGCCAGCATGGTTGGAATTCATGGTGAATGGATGAATGGAGGGGTGTGCAGGGAGCCAAGTCACTTCCCGAAATGAAGACGAATTGGAGTCAAGTGACCATTTGCTGATGAATGCAGTCATGAGGCTTCAGGTATGCAGGGCTTTACCACAAAGAGGGCAACCGAACAAGCCACAGGAAGAGTGTCAGAGAGTGAGAGAGAGAGCACATAGAAATCAGCGTTCTGCTTGCTCATCTTTTCTCACCTGCTCAGAGGTGTGTTGATTAGTCTCAAACCCGGTCAGAGCTGGCAGCAGGAGGCAAGGTTTGGAGGTAAGGTTTGGTTTGGCAGCCAGCTTGGCAGCAGTTACGCCAAAGGGTTAATGCGAAAGAATGCCAGGAATCTGTGAATGATAAAGCCTCACTCAGAGATGTTCAGCAAGATTATCTGATATCGTTTCCCTCCCTCAGGCTGCTCCTCCTCTCCTCTTCCCCTCCATGTTTTCTCTCCAAACACAACCACAGCTCTCCACTGGTCCACCTGCATGACTGCCTTTGTTGCGACGACCCTTGACATGTTTCTCCTTTACCTTCAGGTGGACTGAGTGGATCTGGGAGATGCGCAACCTTGACATGGAGACATCCCCACATGGTTCGTGGTTTTGGCTGCTGTCAGCTGCTCAGTAGGCAGTGTAGATCCTGTATAGCAATCAGTAGCTACATCTGGCTACTGGGTCTCTGACGGCTCGGCCTACGTCCTGGAGAAGCATTCCAATCCACTCCCATTGGCTGGTGGCACATTCCATTCTTGCAGTTGGCTGGGATATCACAATGGCTTCATCCTCTGACACCACTGTCAGAATGTTCTCTATCTCTCTGCTCAACAAGACCCTTGTCAAGACCTTTTTGGGGGTTGTTTTAATATCAGTTCTTTCTGTTTCTTAATTTTACTTGCTATCTTCTTGAAGAAATTATTTTGGTCAGATATTGCTGGCATACTTTAGAGATTTTGGAGAAAGCTAAATTCTGCACAAGTTAAAACAATCCATCTTGCGTCATCCTGGACCTGGCATACAATGTAGATTTCTGTGTGGTTCAGTTCTACAGCTACATTGTCTGCTGGGTTTCTGGCTGGTGAATATTAACGGCCACCGAAACACAAATCTGGTGAGTATGTGCCTGCTCTGTCAATAATGTCTTAAATGTCTGACTATTACTTTCAATAAAAACCTGCATTTCAATAAGAACCATGCTTGTGGCATCATTTGTCATAGTGAACAGCATGGAAGGAAAGAGAGAGAAACTGTCTCAAATATCAAATGGATTGAGATATTTGCTAGATCTGAATTGACTAAGATGTTGCTAACCTTAAGCTACGCATGCCAGGAATTTTCTTGTGAGTCAGCAGAAAGCAGCGTTGCTGTCTGTCATGAGGCTGTCAGACTAGCTTCTTATTAGTGGGACAGTGTGGAGTCTCCCCTGCAGTCATACGTGCACAAATGCTGAGACAATCGTGGGATTATCTGGAATCTTCATCGACAAACAGCAGTGATAGAGATTTCAATTCATCTTTGCAACTCATTACAGCTCCACAGCTAAGAAACCAATAGGAGTAACGGTCAATTCACTTCACTATAGCAGGAGGACGCTGAGGAATAGCTGTCATTTGAATGCTCATAGCACACGTCAATCTGTCAGAGTGGTTCCAGCATGATTTTCACTGTAACGTGAGCCCAATCGAGTATGTAGATGAGATATCTTGAGAATTTATGCACCGTTATTCATTGCCATGTCAGGGGAGCTCCAGATGACACGGTGAAACTCGTAATGATTGTTTGACCACCTGGCAGATCAAACAGATGCGTCACTCTCCAATTTACAAAAAGGCATGCAGGGTCAAAAGGCAGAAATGTGAAATCTCATTACAAGCTATCAAGTGTTTCATTCACGCAAAGATGAGCCTTCCTAATGCAGGTGCCAAAGTGAAATGCATCAAACCTCTGGTTGGTCACCTCTTAAGAAAAAAGCAATGCAAAGCAGTTTATATTGAAATGGCAGCAAAACAAAGAAATTTCTCCAACTCACTCAAATCCAATTGACTGCTGACTCAGTCACTAGCTCTTCCAAGAGCATTGTTCAAAAATCCTTGGTCAAGAAACTGAGCCCACAGCTCCAAATATGAGAACAGCCGAAATGCAGGGAGACACTTTCCCTCAGGATTAATTAAGTGCATCAAATCCTGTGTAAAATATCCACAACTTAAGTGATGATATTCTTTTCAGACAAACACATGGAAATAAAGACTTAAAGCAACTTCATGAACAAAATGGAATAAATGAAGTGGTTTAAGCTGCACATTGTGGAAACAAACAGTGCGGTGCTGAAAGACCCCTTTTATGGGGGTCCACAGCTATGATGGTGGATAGCTTGCATAGCTCAAACACCACTGTGTGAAAATCCTGAGCTGATTTGGTGTGTTTCACTGCATTCACACAATTAAATTTGATGCTGTGAGTGATTTAGGTGTTCAGTCACTCCATAGCTGAGGTAGGTTTTCTCCACACGGTCCAGTTTAAGCCCAATCTATCATTTTTGTCAACTAAGTAAAACATTTCTAACCTTGAAGTGTAATCCATGGGTGGGATGAAAGATATTTGACTATATACTTAATGTCTTTTTGGGAATCACACCAAAACTCTCACCAGATAGAGCTATGGACACACTTCAGCGCCCATCTTCGCCAACGTCCCAGGCCTCGGTAAACACAAACACAAGCTATGAAGGTCTTGCTTTGTCACAATTTGCTACTTTTCCCTTGCAGGAGCTGGAAGTGGAGAATGAATGTGAGACATTTCTGCCAAATTTTTTATTTCAGTCATTTCAACTCAAAGTTAAAGAAGAGACACTGCAGTCAGTGCAGATGAGAATGAAATGAATAAGACGATGCTTACTGAAATAGTGTAAGGTCAACGATGGATGAACCAAATTCCACAAAGGGATAGAAGGACTTGTGCACCGCTTGTCATATGGGTGCAAGGACTCAGCATCGGTGAATCACATTAGTGATAAACTATATGCAAACTCCATATAGTCCTTTGTCCACATTTGGACAAAACAACTTCCAATGACACCCAATAATGAGATGAATGTATCGCTGACACTACCACAGAAATGCTCCATTATGTGTGAAAATGCATCCAAGTAGTTTCTGTAGACTTACAAATAAAAATATGACCGCCTTATTTCAAATTATGACCTTGCCTGAAATTTTTTCAATTCAATTCAATTTTATTTGTAAGGCGCCAAGTCAAAACAGAAATTATCTCAAGGGCAGGGCCATTTCAAGAACTTTGGGGCAAAAATGGACACAGGCATCTATATGGTGCCTGATTATTGAGCGCCTTGTTGCCGAGGGGAAGAATTTTTAATTCGAATCTCGATTTGATTCACTACCGATGCTAAAAAAAATCCCACGCTAATGTTATACGTTCAGCAGAAGGACTTACTTATGATTAAGTAAGTTTAGGAGTCATACTTGTGCTTTACATAGCATTTAAGCATTTTGCTATTTGAGAATCAAACAGGCGCACCTGATGCTCTACAGACAGCTAACAGCTGGCCTGCATGGATAGGCTACTACCAGACATGAATGTTTTAGTTTACTTTTCTGATGCATTGAGCACCAAATCATCGTAGGTTTTACTACCCTCCTCGGTAGATGTTATTACCGAGGAATCATTAGCATAGCAGAGAAGCTGCCACATTCATCAAAACCTATTACAACACTTAAGCAATGGCATGTCCTTGAATACGATAAACAGTGATTCTGGAACAGATCTGCGTCTTTCTTCCGCTGTTAATCAATATTTAAGTGTGTGTGCCACATTCAGCACAAACTGTTCTTGTTCATTGCTAGCATTGACCGTCAGGCAGGTAGCTAACGTAACCATCACCCATATATTTTGTTGCTAGCCTACCTGCTGCTAAATTACGCCATTTGTACACCAACTTTATCTAGTGTCATTTATCACTTATCGCTATCTTGTTTATTTCTTTTCCTCCTCTTCCTTTCTCTTCTCCCTTTTCTGGCTGCCTGATTGAAAACTCTGCTTCATGGTGATAGGTGAAATTTTGTAATTTGCTGGCTGTAGGAATCACAAACTTTGCTGGTTGCCAGCTACTAGTGAGAGGGGCCCATTTGAGGGACCCTCTCACTAGTAGCTGGGACCATCACAGAGATTAAAGGGGCGCTCACACAGTTTGTCGTTGCATTTTATCCATGACCAGTCTTTTGCCCTCCCGCCATCGAGCGGGCCCAAGGCAATTGCCTACGTTGCCTGCCTTGACACATCAGGCCTGCTCAAGGGATCTTCCGCACGCTGGACTTTTGACCGACCTCGAAGACTTGTTGACGGGGGGGGTGCAGGCCTGAACAAGCCATCTGAGGATGGAGCACGCACTCCGCACTGCTCTGACAGCAGTGCTCCACAGTACACAGAGCCATGTTCTGTGCCGCTCTGACTGTGGTCCTCTGCTGACGCCGGTCTTTTCGCTGTTCTCGGAGACTTGACGCCGGGGTTGGGGTGGGGTGGGGGGTTGGCAGGACAGTCCGAGTGCTCGCGGCTGCAAATAATGAGCGCTCAAGGGCCACAGTGAATGACGACACAGGCCACATTTGGCCCGTTGGCTGCGAGTTTGAGACCCCTTGGATAGATATATTGAATTTGGCATGTACTGTACAAAGAACATGAAGATATGTCTAAATCTAAACATGGCATGTCGATCAGGAGCAGGACCCGGAAGTCCGTCATAACTGGTTATGTTCCAGGTGCAGGTTAATAAAGTGCAAGACACAGACTGCGGAGCAGAAGCCAAATTAGTAGCTTGCATTAATGACACATGTATACAGGTGAGAGAGTGAGGGAGCGGGGAGAAAAGCTCAGTACGTCCTAAGAAATCCCCTCGCAGTCTTATTCTAGCAGCATAGCTTGGTCTCACTATAAAGCTTTAGGGACAGAAAAGGAAAGTTTCAAGTCTACTCTGGTAGTAGTGCAGGTGTTTGACCCCCAAACTGAAATGGAAGATGGTTCCACAGGAGAGGAGCATGATAGCTGAGGGCTCTGTCCCCCATCCTACTCTTACAGATTGTGGGAATCACACAATCAAATAACAGAACACAAATAACCCTGTGTTCTGGGATTGCGGAGTTCTAGTTTAAATTTGTTAGGTTCAATTATCCAGTGTGTAATTACATGTGCTCTTCATGGGTTACACAGCTTTACATCTTGTGTCTGGACCATTATCTATGTATGTATGTACTCTATCTATCTATCTATCTATCTATCTATCTATCTATCTATCTATCTATCTATCTATCTATCTATCTATCTATCTATCTATCTATCTATCTATCTATCTATCTATCTATCTATCTATCTATCTATCATGCAGGGCTCATCTGTGTCATAAAGTTTCGCGTTTTTTTTTTTTCTGCTACATCATTGCGTGGCCTGACATCGCCCACCATGAAAATCCTACAAATGTGAGAGGTTGCTAATGGCCTGTGATGTGAGGGGCAGTTCATCGTCGTTTGATAAGCCACTGATGACGTGCGGAGTGGGAAGGACTGTTGCATGCTGAACAGCAGAACGGAAGGAATAAAGTGGTGAGAGGGTGGGGGCGGGTTGAAAGTGTGAGGGCCATCTGTCTGTCTCCTTCTATCCCACGTACAAATGCTTTCAAGGTGGAGAGGGGACTAGGTGAAGGTGGTCTCCGTGGTGTCATCAGCTGGTGCAGAGTCTCACCCTGTAGCACAAACACTCACTCCTCCCCTGTCTTCTTTTGCGTCACCACTCAGCGCAACTCAGCAACATGCACTCTAATTTGACATGATGCGAAGTTTCCCCCCATGAGCAGCAATTTTTGAGGCACTGGGCATCCAGAAAAAAATCCTGCAGGGGGGGACAGAGACATGATCAAACCCAATGTTTTGCAGGTTGCAAAAAAACAGATTACAACCTTGTCCCCGACCTCAGACAGGACGGGAAGGATGCAGCAGTCACTTATCTTGGTCATCGTGAGTGCAGGGACACAACATTCCCACTGTGCACTCCTATTTTCAGTAATTAGGCCAAAAATTGCAAGGAAGCAATGAACTGTAAAAGAAACGAAATAGTGTGACTCCATCTTCTGATCAGCACAGATGACTTGTTCACTCATCAAAGTGACCATGTTTGGAGATGGAATAGAGGAAGAACCACTTTTTACTGTCGTTTACATGCATGTGGAAACACACACATTAATAGTGAATTGTAATATTTTGCTCACTTGATATTGAAGTCTAACCTCCTCTATTGTATCATCCTTTGTGGCCCTGGTCTGCCTTTTCGCTTTCCACACAACCATTCAGTGAATGTTATAAATTCAATCCCTGAATAATTCATTCTAATTCCCTGAAAAAATGCTGTAAAAGACCAGAGCGTTAGCACATTCTCTGAGGAGCATAAATCATGTTGAGCTAAGAGCTGAAATGTGCTCTTTACTTGACTCATTTAATTGGTGATGATTTACATCAAACCACTCTTTTGATAAGCAAATCTGGATCACAATACAATACAATTAGAAGCCACAAAATGTTGTTTCACAACGGGAGACGCTTACAATACCATAGGATTGCTCAATGATCTGGGAGAAACTGTTTGTTCTCCTCTTCATCATCATTGGTGGCATTTTCATTATGAAAAAGACATATATTGATTTCTGCAAGCTGTTGTCAAAGTGTATTTCATGAAGGTGGTCCGTCTGTCCTCTGCTGCCTGGAATGTGTCAGTGCAGACCCTTAGATTGAGCGAGAAACAGTAGGGCTCTACACCCCAGCACCTCCTTCCATTTCTGTTTGCTTTCCATGCAAAGATGATGATGCAGCAACGAGTAAGAGAAGTCCTGGGGAGTAAATGTCTGACCGCACACATGTCTAAAAAAGCTTTCTTACATACACACAGACAACCACGACACAACGTCTAACAAGAGCATATTTGATATCTAGTGACACGTTGAATAAAGTTAATCCCTGGTTTCATGGAATTATTGGAGTCAAAACCAGTGCCTTAACCATCACTTGGAAGTTGATTTCCCATGTTATGGAAAGTAGCAGCCAGTAATTGCAGCGACGCAGCGTCCGCTTTATGTTCTCGGCCCATTCGTTGCAGAGGCTTCACCACACCTTACTAGGAACTCAAAGTCTTGGTGAGCAGGGGACAGATTGCAGCCTGTCTGCCACGGCCCAATCTAATTCCAAAGCCAGTGAGTCACCACGCAGAGGTGGAACCTACCACAGCTTTTGTTGTGAGGGCAGTCTTATGCAACCTGCCTTGAGGGGGTGTGTTGGCTGATATTTTTGAACGCAGAAGATGCACAGACTGATAGAAAGGCTTGGTTACCTTGGCTGAACCTTGTAAATCCCTTCCTACAAAACACATTTCGTCTTGTTTGCTGCCAATGGAAAGCATCTATGTATGAGCCTGAAGGCATGGAGGCATAGGTAGTGTGTTACTCACACAACTGTGACTTATCTAAAGTAGAGTGAATGTTAAGATGAGGGAAAGGTGGGAAGCTCATGTACTGTATCTATGGGTGTAACAATGAATAAATCAATGCTGAATGTTGAGCTTTGTTTGTGGAGTATAACTATTTTTGAAGTAATAATCATAACATTAATGGCAGCACAACTTCATCAGTAACAACAGTAATAATACTAACTACTTCATTTAGTCGCCCCCCCCCATAGTTGCCCTGCTGTCCCATGACAGTGAGGATTGCTCTACATCTACATTTTACCATTGAAAGGAACGTTTACATAAAGAAATAGGAACATGAAGGCGAAAAAAAGGGGATAAACAGCGATGCAGTGTCATCACTGTCACCTTTAAGTACCTGAATCACCAGATCAATGTATCAATACAATACCTACCTGACTACCCATCCAATGTATTGCAATCAATCAAATAAGCAGAAACAGCGGCGGCTGCGTAATGGAGGAAAAACAAAAGCATTTGGGCGATTTATAAGTTATCATGCAAGCCTGTTTCTTTGAAGCCTTAAACAATTATTCCTCCAATGTTTTATTAACATTGGCGGTGAAGGAGCCGGGGAGCCTAGACATGAATGTGTAGAGCACTGAAGATTTACAGAGGCTGAGATGGCAAGGCGGGAAGAAAGA
>OMPJ01010367.1:13125-28106 GCA_900312935.1 Carapus acus
GGAGGGAGAGGAAATAAAAGGACAAAGTCATTGAATGGTTTAGTGGATGAATCATAGAAAGGTGCATCGATGTTCACAGCTCAGACCTGCTGTGAACACTCAAAGTATATCAACCTTTGTTTCTCTAAGAGCATAAAATTTTGCTGAAATTTATCTCATACCCTTTGCCAAATATATGTAGAAAACACAAATTGATTATTAGTTCAAAATTAATCCAAATATGGAGGTTGGAGGACTAATGGACACTGTTTGCTATCCGGGAACTAAAAGTTAAATTTGATAAAAGAACACTCATACATAATGCATCTGCAACAAATGTTCATGTGTTGCTGTTTGACCTTTTGCCCTCTTTGGAGCATATTGATGAATATTTTAAAACAGCAAGCAGCCAAAGTGTTTGCTTGAGTTAGTGCATTGCCGTCTTGAGGAGGTAGAGAAAGCAGAGAACAATATTTGGGCTGATGCGGTTTAAAGCATAATAACACTTACTAAATGACAAAATGACTTAAATAGATGTTCCCTTTGTCTGTCTACTTCCCTGTTTTGAAATGAGCGGGTAAACCAGGATTTTTGGCAACGAATGAGTCAGCTGTGTGTGGCCAACGTGTCGTTTATACGCAACACTGCAAAGGAGATGGAAGGAGAAAATGGGAATGAAGTAAGTCTCTGAGTTTTTTGTTTTTCTGTTTGTATAAGATGTGTCACAGATTAAACTCGATACACGGATATAACTGCCATTCGGCAGACACCCACACACCCACACACACGCACACACACACAGAGAACCTTCGCCATCCATGCTGCCTGAATGGAATAAGCCAATCAGTCATGCGTGCTGATGACTGTGTCAACTTTGGCTCACTGATACTCTCCTAAAAATAACTGCATCTTTAATGGTCCCTGCCCTGATTGTGCAGGTGACACACAGGAGACGCACGGTCTCAGCAGGTGACCCCTGGTTATTTCTGTTGTGGGAAGGGGCGAAAGGTGAAACCTTCACCGCCTTTTTGAGATGCTGTTTTTATCGTGGTGGCATGCGGTGCGGTAATGTCCTATATCTGGTCCCACATTCGGAGCAGCTCCACACTCAAACCTCACCATGACAGCGAGAGACAAGTGACACAAGCATGACATCTGTTCTGGTTGGAAGTCTATCCAGAGGGAAACCCTGACCAGGCAAAAATCCAGCACGTCCCCACGTCCTGTCAGTCAGATTGGAAAGACAGACATTTGTCCTCGGGTCGCCGTGACATGTGATGTGACGGCTGAGAAGACAATCTAGTGTCAGGAGTGGATGTCATCAAGAGGGCAGCATTGTGACATAGCGGGTGGGAGGGACGACAGGGGAGAGGGCTACAGATCGGACGATGCCAAGACAAATGGAAAAGTAGACGAGAGATGGCACGCTGGAAATGAGGAGCACATGACAGCAAGCTGGATGTCATTTTCTGCTTCACTTACTCAGTCGTGCTCAGTGTCTGCTTGTTTGTGCGCTGAGGAATGCACGGGCCCCATTTACCTTGGTAACGACATAACTGAACACCTGACTGCTACCATAGCTGAAAAATAATCAACATTGTTGGTCAAACATAATGGCAGATTTTCCCTTCTTCTATTTCAGGGAGTTGAATGGAAATGTATGCCACTGGCAAAGTGGGTGCTGCTAACAACAGTTAGTGAACAATTTTCATCCAAGTGGCTTGTGTGAGTGTGGATGTATGCCTTTTTCGGGGGATGCACATTAATCCAATTTTTTGATAAAACATGCATGAGTTTGATGATTTCAGGAAATCTTTCCCAGATGAATAATTGAACATAGCTAGAGCAGTACTGATTATGATTTTGGCAATTTCTGTGAGCTAATTTGAAACCTTTTTGCACCAACTAGCATGCATAGTTTTCCCTCATGTATGATTTTGTTTTTATTTCACTCTGAAAGAAATGAGAATACAGATTGTGTATGAAAAGCGTGAGGCCGAAATATTCAAATACATAATGTTCTAGGAGTTTTAAATCCTGTTAAGATGAATGCCATCAAATTTCAATTTTCAAGGTTCAATATAAATGCCATATCTTTCAAAAGAATACAAGTATACAAATATAATACAAAAAAATCACCTTGTTTCAACCTGAACAAGAGAGGAGAATATACAACAGCCTTCTAAACAAAACAGGCGACAAAGAAGACGTGCAACACTTGATTGTGAGCAGCTCCCTTTTTCAGTACGACCATATATCAGTCATTTTCACTCGAAATGATTCATCTTTTTTGTCATTTTCAAAGTATATCCAAATGCCACAAAGACAGCCCCAACAAATTGAACTGATGATTGGAACTCCCGGAGGGTTGAGGACACTGTCTGTCTCGTTAACCTCAGCGGAATGCTGGCTGGTAAACGATGGCAGAGCTTTTCGCGGCATGTCGGTGTCTCTTAATAGGAGGACATTAATTACATGTGCATGTTAACCTGAGATATGGACTTTTAGGATATGACACATTGTGTCCTACAGGCCAATGAATGATGATAATGAATCCTGGTATCATCAAGAGCAAACATGGCCCAACCACTACAATCTTGGCCATTCCTATGCAAATGTCATTGCAAAACATCTGGACCACAATGTAGAATCAACAACACAATCCTGAAGAATTGTTTTAAATATAGAGTGAAATCGAACACTATCCCACTTCCTGTAAATCCTTAGAGTCCTTTTTGTCCATAGCTGTCTTTTGTGACTCAAGATCCATTCTCACTGGACAGAAAAGGTGGCGCAGACATGAGTGGAGCGATATTGGAGATGGAGTAGCGTGTCTGCGAAAACTTTTCCAGGCCTCGGTCATGTCCGCCTTGGTCACGTCTGCTGAGGCTGCAGCCTGGTCTCAGCTTAGACCGGAGGCTTGGCTGTGTGGGAGAGAATCCCTCGTCTCTTCTGGCCCCTACTTCGTCCACCCCATCCTCCTCATCCTTCATTCTCTTTTATCCTCTCTCGCCGCGCTGACTCAGAGATGAAAAGCAAGTCCCTCTGTTTCAAGAGGTTGGTAATTAGTTTGTCTCTTAGCAACAACCGCACAATACAACATGGTTTGGTGTGAGACAGAAATGCAGTATGAGGGTGAGGTGTGGAAGTGTGAGAGACTATGGGAATGAGTTGTTCTGTGACAGTGTGTGTGTGCATGCGTGGGCGCCTTAGTGTCAGCTGAGCATACCTTTTCCATTGCTATTGGTCTATTCTCATGTGGAAACCTGTTCCACTCCTTGCACACACAAATACAGTGTACTTGCACACACATACAGTACATGCATTCTCTCTCCTCCCTCTGTCTTCTCCCATCCCACACAGACACAGCTCCGTGCGTGTGCACACACACACTCTTCATTCACAATGAACAGCACTTCCTCCTCGGGTTTACGTTGCATAAGCGCGAAGGATGAATGGAAAAGTGGCGATAAGCTGGTGCTCTATCTTGAGGACAGAGTTAGCAACCATGAGACAGACAGCTGGGGGGCGGGTGTGTGTGTGTGTGAGAGAGTGCGTGCCTGCGTGCCTGCGTGGGTGTGTGTTACAACAATATTCTGTCCAGAACCAACCGGACCATCTCATGTGCACTCACTCACCCACAGTGACGTTACCTTTGTCGGCTTGCAATCGAGATATACGTAGGTCACAGAAGCCACCTGGCAAACCTTGACCTCTGATACAAAAATGCAGACGGTGATGATTGGAAGGCTTCTGAACAGATGGAAGTCTTTTTCTCCTTGTTTTATGGCCACAGCTCACCTTCAACACCCGCTGACAGTACACCTATCGAATGACTTGCCAGCCCAAAAGTGCAGAGAGGTCTGCTGGAAAGTAAAGGGTTAAGTCCGCATAGCTAGGACTGTGAAATCTGAGAAGTGACGAGTGAGGCCGAAGGAAGAGGAGATTTCTGGGGGCTGAAGAAAAGGGGAGGACAGTCTGAGGAAGACCTGGAGTGCTTGCCCTCTACCCTCCTCCTTTGCTTCTTAGTCGGCAGCAGAGTGTTTGTCCTCCTCTGTCCATCGCAACGTGCCTGTTTGGGGTGTTTGCAAAGCTCCTCAAGCCTTGTAGTCTTGTGTGTTGATGTTCTTGCACCTGCGAGTGTGTGCTTGCCGGTGTTCACCGGATCCTGTTGCTGTTACACCACTCCAGACATAGTTCGCTCCCTTGCGGTGTTGAAGCCCAGCAGTAAGCATTTCCCACTTCCTGTGCAGCGCTGAATCAGCCCCCAAGAATGTACAAGCCCTGACTAACACTTCCTCCTGGATATGACAGAGCTTCCTCTCCTCTGCCAACTGAATAAGCCCTTTTCTCCTCCCTCCACCAATCTTCCTTCCACTCCCCTGCCCACCTAGCCTTCCTCCACCCAACTTCCTTCCTCCAACAGTTAAAGGTTTGAGAGGTGACCCAGAGTGGAATAAGTGACTCGGGGCTGCGCTGGCTAAATGGCAGCACGATCACCGGCGCATGGAAGTGGGGGATAAGTCACACATCACAAACATCAATCGTCTGAGTCATTTGAGCTTAAATCTTTCTGTCTATATTCAGGTTCTGGCCTCTGTAGCAAATATTTAGATGGCCATTCATGAAAATAGTACAGATGGATCTCTGTGGCATTACTTACGTCAATAGTGGGTCCAACCACTCTATCCCCAAAATTGGTCTAGTTTATTGAAATCTATCTATCTATCTATCTATCTATCTATCTATCTATCTATCTATCTATCTATCTATCTATCTATCTATCTATCTATCTATCTATCTATCTATCTATCTATCTATCTATCTATCTATCTATCTATCTATCTATCTATCTATCTATCTATCTATCTGTCTATCTATCTATCTATCTTGACCAACCAAGGCTGGTTTACTGAAATTGATCAAAAATATAAAAATATGCCTCCATTAGCCCCGCTTGAAAATCGGTTTACACATCAATCAATCTAAAATCTTACTTTTTTATCTCTTTCTGTTTGTATTTTTTGTTCTTTTTTTCCAGTCTCTGTGGAATGGTTAATTCACTCAGTCATAAAGTGTTTCATTAATATGTGACGCTGAAATGTCCCGTCCCTAAAAGTAGGCCATTCACTGCCTACTCAAGGGTGAAATGGAACTTTTTTTCTATGAGTACAGTGGAAAGTTTACTTTGTGACAAAGGTGTGCCACGGTGCTGATTATGCAAACATTTCACAGTACGCACACCTGCAGACACATAGACACGCACACACGTTTATGCACCTGAGTCATAGGTGACGTCACGCGTGACAGGCCCCTCCGTGGAACAGCAGGATCTGTAGTTGTGAGTAACAGTGTGTGCGCACCAACTGTCAGTTGTTTGCCATGTTTACACATAACAGTGCAATTGTTGGACAAAGTATTGCACGTCAGGGGAACTGGGAAACAGCTAGTGCTAAGAGGAGCTGATGATGTCACAGTTATAACCAGGGAAAATGTTGTGCAATACCTGCATCACTCTGCACCAGGATAACACCAGGTCGAAGCTTGGAGCCGGATGGCCAACTTCTAAACAACATCTGTCGTGTGATGCCTGCAGTGCGCACACAGGAACAATCCTGCTTGTTAGTCAAGGGCAAGTAACTTATACTGCATTGGTAGCAGGAAAGCACCGTGCTGTCCAAGAGAGCCGGATAATCTGATGATTGTTAGAGCTGCTTTGGATAACCAAATCTTGTGGTATGTTTCAAAAGGAAAGTCATACAACCCAAAGTATTAGATCCTTGGATGCACAATATTTGCTCCACACGCGCACACACACACACACACACACACTCACACACACACTCAGATAAGCTTTGTCTGATTTAGACACTGCCAGAGTCTGTAGCACTCCCCCTGAGAGCTGCTCACTTATAACTTTGCTATATTTTGAACACCGTCTATAAGAGGATGGTCCGCCTAGATTGAGGCATGTGCTGGTTTATGCTGGGTGTTAGTGATTACAGATATGATGAGATCCTGTTTTACCAACAGAGTGGATAAACATGTGTGTGCACCCGTTGGAGCAGTGGAGTTCCTCTTGTTGCCTTAAGCAACTGTTACAGAAAATCTGTAAAACAATTTCAATAAACAGCAGACTTGTGCCAGTTCACAATTGTTTTCTTTGTGTTTTTCTGCTGTGTCACAGCACAGCGACTGAGTCACCATCGCTGCTCATCGCCCCTGTTGTACACACTCAGAGTTCTGACCTTTCCCTTACTTAGGTTCCCTTGTTTAGGTTTTTGGTCTGGTTTGGTACACTGTTATCATATAGTCAGTGAATCAGAATGAAATAAACATGACTAAAGGGGAGCAGAGTGGGTTGATGTGGCCACTGTAGCAAATTTTGGCAATGTGTTCTATGAAATGGCAGGAAAGGAACATATTCATTATGGATAAAAGCAGTGCTTGTATGCATTAGTCATATAGACTGACACATATAGACGTCACACAGACTGGGACAGAATTCAAGATCTCATTGAGAGAGCCAATCAGTTGTTCATGTGCATTTTCCTGAGGACTACGAACACACACCATGAGTACTTTTTCAAAAAAAAAAAAAAAGTAAAGCTACAGGAGACACTTCACCCGTACAGCATTTCAAATCTAACTTGATTATAGAGCGCGTCACCTCAACTCACACCTTCACCCACTTAGATTCTCCCACCATGTGGCTCTATTCTAGCCAAAGATGAAGGAAGAAGAAGGAGAAGGAATGCAGAGATTTATCAGAAAATGATTTGTGTCACATATCATATTGTTTAGAAAATATATGACAAGTGGAATGAAATTAAATTATGATTAATATAAGGAGAATTAATTAAATCAAATTCTGTTTTTGTTATGTATCATATCATATTCTGTATGACACAACAATCCCACCATCCACCAAGTGGTACACTTACGCTTTGGAGGTCAACAGACTCCTGTGCAGCTTGGCCATTTCTCACTGCAAATATGCCAAATTTGGCTGAGTATCTTGTTTGTATGACACTGCTGACTTGTGTTTTACTATATACTTTTACTTTACTTTTGTGAATAAACACCCCGCAATTCCACAAATTGTTTCAAAAAGGTGACTGGAATGAGGAGACTTCATCGAGGACAGGATATCAGGCTTTGTTTCTTTGACAAGGCTGGCTCTAGTGTGTTGTTTTAAGGTTTTGAACATGTAGTTTTTCCAGGTCATGTTTAATGTTGCAGTCACTCAGGTTACTTTTTGTCATAAATAGAAACTTAAGTCCACTCATACTGAGGTGCAGTTCTATCAGAATTGACTATATTTTTCATGAAATACAATACATTAGGCCACCGCTCATATTCAAGTCTCTTATAGGAGGTATGTTGACAATACCATTACAAAAATTGTTTAAAGAGATTGTTGTTTAAAGGTAGGTTGTCTCCACTTTGCAGGGGATTACCGTACTTATTCGTGTGTGACAGAGAGGATTTTGTGACAGAAAGATGCTGAACTTATTGCAAACATTCTTCTCTGCACACCCTAGCACACATCTCAAAAACACATCTTCTGAAACCTCAGAATCCCACTCGCGACAGTTCTGGAATTGGAGGGACAAGAACACATCTAAGGGGAGATTGGAAAATCCTAAGGGCAACTTTTTGTGATCATTAATACACTAAGTTAAACCAAGGATTATTTTCAATTGGAAGTCCTGGTAAGCCTTGTAAAGCCGCAATTTGCTTGAAATTTGCTGTGAGATATTTTCTTGAAAAATATGTTCAGCAATCATATTTTCAGTGAGAAATCCAAATCCTCTGAGCTTTACTCTGTAGGTAAGCAAAATATTGCTGTACAGTGCCAGTCTCAGAGGCAACCACAGTACACTCCTGTCATCAATGTTAATCGGTTTTATTGTAAAGTAGTTCACTCAGTGCTCTGATGTGTAATTTATTTCAAATCCATTGCGCATTTCATTTTTAAGTATTTCTGATATCTCATTGTCTACAACACTGCACGACCATAAAATGTGATGAACGATGGCAAGTATTACCTCCAATGTGTTTACAGGACATTGCATCAGAATCTCCAGCTCTTATGAATGTTGTTTTATTAGACATAAGAAGGGACACTTCACCAAAGCTTCCTGTGACTCACGTCTCCAGTCCATCATTCATCCAAGAAGAATCCAGACAACTCTCACCATCCACATCCCTGCTTCTGGTAGCTGTAGAGAACAATCACCGGAGAGCTGTGTTAACATCCATCCCTCACACTGACACAGGAGGTTGGGGCCACCCTCAAAATCAGACTGTAAACATCTCTAATTCTTGAATTAGAGAACAGGTGGTGTGGTACTGCTCTTGTATGTGCGCACGGGAAGCCACACTTCTTCTGTACATAGTTTCATTATGACATTTACCTAACATTTCATCACACTGACGCAATTGAGTTTTCATATTTATCTGGGCAGGCCAAACTTATCCAGCAGATTTGTCATATGGCATGTTGGTTATTTGTAAGTGTAGAATTGTGGCCAGCTATGCCAACATGTTATGATCTGTCCCATAATTTCAGTTTGCCTCGCAAAATAAGTCAGAGCGCCAAGCCAACTGCAGCTAGCCAATTAAGGAAGCTGGAATCAATACTCCATATGTTGACAATAGCTGAGTAAGTGCAAGAGGAGGAAAGAAAAAAGAAAGAAAGAGAGATGCAGTACACGTTATTTATCCCCTGAAGGGGAAATTACATAGTTTTCTCCCTTTACACATATACACACACATGATTACACAAATGAAGTATGCACACCATGTCATACAGTATTGGATCCGCCCAAGGGTGAGGGGGCTGCCCATTCTCAGCTGGTTGGGGGGGTTGGGTTCTTTGCTCAAGGGCACTTCGGCAGTGCTCAGACAGTATTCAAGAATGCAAATGATAATTTTCTAAAAAATAATTTCCACTGACTTATCACCACAGAGTTAAACAGAACGTAAAGTAAGGTATTTCTGGTGAGTGCTTGGACAAGCTGGACAGATGCGCCGTTGTGGACATGACTTACTTGCTGGTGGACGGTCACTGTTGCCGCTGCTGACTTTCACCTGTTGGCCTCAGTTCAGCAGATGAGAGGCATATATGACAGAGCGCTGCCGCTGTGAGTCATATCTGAGTCACAAGCTGCTACGCCCTGTCTACTTCGGCCCCAAATATAAGGAGCGTCATAGAGGCGGAGAGAGCCGGGGAGAGCCGGATATGGATGGAGAGAGCCGGAAAAAGCAGTGAAGAGCTGCGGAGCAACCCCGGTGATGGCTGCTCATATTCAGTCAACTTCATCTTTGGATGTGACCTGACGAGAGTATTCATAGCAGATGTGATAGCAACGTGAGAGAAAGTATAGGAGTATGACTTTTCTACATAGATGCTGAAGAGATATTCAGGTGAAAACTCAATCCATATCTATTCTCTCGTTCTTTTTACACTCAAAGAAAAGATGAAATGTCCACGTTGAGTCAATCAAGACGAGTAAAACCGACATCAGTTAACATCATAAATCAGTACATATGATGAAACGGACAATGCTGAATTCATCCGTGCAGACTTGGGTAACTGAATGAAAACATTTTCCCATTTTTGTGGTAGTTCTTGTATCCCAACTTAATGTAAAAGAATGAATGCCGTACCTGGTGACAGTCGACATCAGAGTTCATTTCATTCAGACTGTTGTTGCCTTGTCTGGCCATGGACACTCGTCTCTCTTCACCCTGACAGGTAACATTTTCAGACACAAAAGCGAAGCTTCCATAAATTGCATGAAGATGACTCAAACTTGACCGATGCAAGCCCTATGTCCATTTCCTGCCCATAAACACTTGCATGTGTTCCCCTTGTCAACTTAAGCATGAGTCACTTAGTTAAAGAGTGAAAACAAAAGGAGCAGGACAAATACAAGCTGACTCACACACGTGACTAAGGCATTTGGAATACACCTTCTGGATTTAGGATCAGCTTTGATCCCCGTTTTTAAGCACTTGAATACGTGTTACAGACATCGACTTGAATGATGCATTTCCCCTTTAACTACAGTGACATCTACTGGCTCGACCTTATACTTGCCTTTACCTATGAGATAACAACAAAGTCCTGAATTCATAGATATAAAGTAGGGGTGTCCGATATTGGCTTTTTTGCCGATATCCGATATGCCGATATTGTCCAACTCTCAACTCACCAATACCGATATCTGTCGATACCGATATGTGCGCCGATAAACGCTTCAGGAGCGCATAGGCACTATTTCGGTGTAACGCAAGCATTACTTTCTTTTTATCGGTTTTTATTTTATCGGTTTTACAGCCAAAAAATCCGATGCCGATATTACATTTTTATGCCAATATCGGGTCGATAATATCTGTCTGATAATATATGTCTATGTTATATGGGGAACAACAAGGTATTAACACTCTGGATGCAATGACAACAAGAATAAGGGCATCATGAATATTTGGAATAGTATACAAACCCAAGGAGAAGATAGATATTTTGCTCCAAATTCTACAAGATGGCTGAATCAGAAAGAGATGTAAGCATATGCCCGATGTTTACACGCACCATCCTATTATACTGTAATCAGCTCAAGGCTTCACTAACTACAGAATAAAATAGCTCCATTAAGCTCAGGGGAGACATTTCGAACTTGTGTACTTTTTTGTAGAAAACCTGTAACTTTACAGGAGAAAATGGCTGAATTCCCGGCCTTGATATTTTCTAGGATGCCATCCTCCTGCTTTTTCACACTTTAGTCAACCAACACATACAAATCTGCCAGCTTGGGTTTTAACAGTTTTTTAAGGATGAAAATTCAAAAGGACTTGTGAATAAATTACGTTCTTGAGCTGAAGTAGCTGTCAGTCCTGCAGACTAACATAGCCACCAGCGGCTGTGATGATGAAATAAGTTGTTAAGAACAATGTCTGCAGTCTTGAGCTAAATGAGTGATCCCACACCATCTGTATGATTCACATTGTTACAGCAGCAAAATGAATGTAAGCTAAACGTTAATGAATTCATGAAATTTCTTAAGTTTTTGAGGGTTGAGGTGAAAGATGTATTGTTTGCACGGCCTCGCAAATACAAAGGTATTAGGTTCTCTACATACAGACTCATTCATTTTCACAAATTTCATGAACCATGAGTATTCGTGTATAAAAGGAACGTCAGTTCAGCATGGCCTCCTTCAGCTTGTGCAACTATCTTTCCGCTTTCTGTCATAAGTTGTCGACGGGTGCCGGGGGTTGAGGGTCGGCGGTAGGTACACGCAACTATCTATCCGCGTTCGGCCGTGAGTTGTCTACGAGAGTGAGGGGAGGGTGGTGCTGCATGCGACTATTTTTCCACTGCAGGTGAAGGCTGACTGTGCCAAAAAGCCATCACTCAGGAAAATGCATCACTATGGAGAATAGTGAGAGTGTCGCAAAGTAATACCTTTTCTCAATAAGCACAAACAACAGGGTCAGGCCATACAATACATGAAACCTCACATCAGGATCAGTTAGGGGTTCACATACAGTATATTCACATAATAACTCTTAGATTCAGAATTCAGACTTTTAGTTGAGTCCCAGTGCTTAGTTGAGCACTGGACCTTGCCAAGCCAGGCTGCCCCCAGATATTCATTCAAGTGTGCAGAGCGTTAACCAACATCTAAAAAGAATACAACAGTATATTTTGGACGTTGCGATTCTTAAACCACTCCAGAGTGAAATTTCTAATCTGTATTTGACCAATCCTGAAATTTCTGGGCTTCTAATAATCCCCATCCACCCAGCACTTGGCACCTGTTAAGGGGAGTGCTGCTTGAGCAAGACACTCAAGCTCAGGAAGCCTCAGATCACAGCCTTGGACCTGACCTAAAGATGACAGTCACTTGTTTAAGGCTATTTGTTACATTTGTATATTGAGTGTAACTTTCCCCCGTGTTTGCTGTAGGACATGGCACTGTAATAGTGAGGAAATCAAAAAAAGATCAGATGATGTTCAAATTCGTTGCGTATATTCAACTGGGAAATATCAGCCTCCCTCATCAATCAGGGGATCTCTCTGTGTTTTGCAAGCATTGCTACTACATGCAGCAGGAAGGCGTGCAGTTCGTTCCTCATTTACAAACTGTCAATAGACAAAGTTCCTCTTTTTCATCCCCTGTAAAAAGGTATCATAGCGTTTGTTCTCAGCCTTGATCATAAATCTGCAGAAAAACCACAAAATATTGCAAACTGACTGCCCTTCCTGCAACCAGAGCACTTGCCAAAAGCGGGTAGTGTGAAAACGTCAACAATAATATCTGATGTTCACACCCGCTTTGAAGCCATTTCTGTTTTTGCCAGTGGTTGATAAAGTGTCCTGACCGAGTGGATCAGCTGCAGTCTCAAGAATCTTTAATGCAAATTTTCTCGCTGTGATACAGGCACAGTACAGTCTATTGAGTGCAAATTCAGAGTCCAGTTTATGAGGATAACGTAAGACACAAGTGACAGGTACAGAACATTAACTGTAAAAAATGCATAAGGATTTGCTCTTACAATTCCAAATATACTTACTTTACAACTTTCTTCATCCATTCATCCAGCATGACATCCTTCAAGTGCTGTAGCATCCATATTTTCACACATTACTTCTCTGTATGACTACTGTGATTCGAAGGACCACCAGGCACGAACCGATCTGTATGACTGCTTGGAAAACGGGTCCATCATCTGTGTCATGGTGTCTGTAACATTCCTTTGCTTCGTACAAACATCTTTGTCCTTATGTTTTGGCATTGGTTCAGTCTGAAATGGCACCAAGTCACTTGTTTTCAATTAGTTTCAGAATTCACAGCCTGCAATAAAGCAAAAAATGATCTGGGGAACTACAGGTAAATGGTGTTCAAATGTTGTAATGATGAAAGGAGACATAGGCAGGGGTGATTGCGATGCAGAATTTCCACATTGTAAAACGTTTTGCACAAAAAATTATATGTGTCCACCCTCATGCCTATTGCCACTTGGTTATTATAGTTTCACCTCACTTTTTAGTGGGTAACGGTGCTTATGCGCTGGAGTAAGTTAAATGGAGGTCTAGAGACCTTGTGCCTCAATTACAACAACCATCGGTAACCATACTGACCAGTGGCAGGTCATTTACGTGGGTGAAAACATTACATAATTTTTTTTCACGTGTAATAGGTTTTTACAATTTATTTTGATTATATCAAATCAATGATACTAATACTGGAATACTAATGACTGCACAAATAAAATTGAATTGAAATGAAAATACTAAAAATGCGTTGGTGTTTCTTTTTATTATCTAGCTATTGCCACATCGTGTCCTTAATGATGATATTATGAGAGGTATTTATTGAAGGTGGACTAAGTAGGACATCACCAAAGGCCTAGGTGTGAAATGCACGGCCTGTCATTGATACTGACTATGATCGGGCCCGTCACAATGAGGCAAGCAAATCAGGCAATTGTCTGGTGCCCAAAGACAATGACTGATTATGAATCTGACGCAACAAAAAACTGTGTGAGCACATGTTTGATTTCTGCGATGTTCAGTGCAGTAAAGTGCAATGACATTGCTATCAGGATCCCCCACAAAGGGGCTCTGCTCACTAGTTGCTGGCAGCAGCCAGCCACCCGGGTTTGTGATTCCTACTGCCAGCAAATTATAAAACCTTGCCTATCATCATGAAGCGGAAATTTCTATCAGGCAGCCAGAAAAGGAAGACGAGAAAGGAAGAAAAAAAGAAAAAACAAGATAACGATAAGTGATAAATTACACTGGATAAAATAGGTGTTTTGTACAAATGGTGTAATTTAGCAGTAGGCAGGCTGGTTACAAAATGTTTTGATTATTTTTACGTTAACTATCTGCCTGACAGTCAATGCTAGTAACAAACAAAGTTAGTGCATCTTTTTGTGAACGAGCAGATCATGGCTACACACTTGAATGTTTATTAACAGTATAAGAAAGATGGAGATCTGTTCCACAGTCAGCGTTCATCATATCCAAGGACATGACATTGACATGGCACTGTTATAGGTTTCCATGTCCATCTTGCTTAGGGCTCCCAGATTCCTTGAAACAGCCCTGACGATGATGACTGCAAATATGGCAATCAAGACGTAACTATGTCCAGTAAATGTAAAGACAGCTGCTTCTTGATGTCGGCCGGCTAGAGAAGGATAGGTAGTACTGAGATGAAGGCATGTTGAGGTACCTTCTATAAAGTTGCTAATGTAAATGAAAACTGCCATTTTTTGATGCATAAAAACATCATTCAAACAATAAAACAATATAACCAAGGTCTTTGTACAATGCTTACTGTTTTATTTATATATAAAATGTATAAAGAGCTATGCTTAAAATGACATGGCTCCATCAATTTAACGGCCAGTACTCTGGAAAAATTACAGCATTCCATCAATATTTCCAAGCAATAAATATGCATTTATAAATACTTTAAATTTACATCAAAATAAAAATGCACAACTTTAAGTTCACCCTTGTCTATGTGCAATTCAATTTCTTCTGTGACTTGGCTGTTCTTTTGCTAAAGATGAGATTTCCCTAAAAGTGACCAACATAATTACATAAACACACACATAATTCAAGACTTCTCCTTTTTGACAGGGTATATGTTGCAATCAATGTGTCAATCAATGTATCACCTAACATTTTACATTACAGAACTTTATTTTCCTGACTGAGGAGATGCCTGCCTAATGTACAAATCACCAACAATGCTAGTTGCACATCTCAGTGGACGGTGGAACAAATTCTTCTGCCAGCTCACAAAAGAATACAAAAGCAAAGACAAACAATCAAGTCAGTAGTCTCTCTGTGATACTTTTAGAACGTAATTTCTACAAAAAAAATCTGTACGATCTTGTGTGAAGAATTCCAGCTGGGCCAGCAGTAGAACAGTCTGGTCATGGTAACAGAGGGAGCTGCTGTTTCCCAACAG
>OMPJ01010368.1:0-15316 GCA_900312935.1 Carapus acus
TTCTCTTTCTGTCTGTCAGCCGTGTTTACTCACTGATTTTCTCAACAAGACAGCCATTGACACTGGATGGATGAGGCTAATCCGACGCAGGGAGCAGAGGCTGTGCCGAGGTTACAGGTCTGAGATGGAGCACCTTCGACACACTCCTCTCACCTAATCTTCCGGCAAATATTTATCACTATCAATTTGCCCTGACGCTGTGACATTAAAATACCACGTATAGATAACCTCTTGCTGGGGGAAATCGATCGGGGCTCCAGCCAGCCCAGCCTGTCCAGCTCTGTCTTTCCCCCGCAGAAGCAGAGCAGAAGATCAGCTGGAGAAGGTCAGGGGGAGATGCACGGCCCACCTGATACCAAACAGGTCATCCATGCAGCCCTGGCAGCCGTGAAGGCCTATATGCATTTTAATAGGCTTGTTATAAGGAGATGTGGTTCGAGGAAACCCACGGGGGGGTTGGAGAAGAGGCGTGTGAGAGTGTGTGAGTGTGTGTGTATTTGCTTGTTTGTGTGTGTGTGTGCGTGGTGGGGTGTAGGCAGAGCCTGGTGCGGGGCACTTTGCAGTATAACGAGAAATTGATTAACTTCATTACCATGTGATACGAAGACGATGTATTGGGAGGCTTTGATAAGCATATTATAAATTTGACTCTGTGCTCGTGTGTGGATAACAGCAACCCTCAGTAATAATTAGGTAATGCCGTGGTAATTGCAGAGATCATAATAATAAGCAGATGGTTCCAGTAATTTCATATTGGTAACATAAAGAAATCACTCAACTAACACAACCCTGATGCTGTGAGTTCACTCCGACTCAACAATCAAACACCATGACATTGTCATACCTATGCCTTTTATTACAGGTATTTTCCATGCAGTGTGATGCAATTACTTCTATTAATCTTATTTTAGATGTTAAGGACCACCAAAACAGACTCTGCAAAAAGGAAGAAGGGAGACTCTGACCCTGTGTGCGATTACATTATTTACATATTGCTTCGTACGAGCCATACCATGTCTTAAATAAACTGAAAGTTTGCTTCTGGCATTGCAACTCTTTCCTCACTCTTGCTTCTTGATTGTTACACTGTTGCTGCAATGCTGATAAGGTTAACATAAATGTTGAGGAGATGTCATATTAAACCACTGTCTTCATATCGGTGCTATTGTTGTATGAAATTGCACAGAGCTTGTTGAGACAGGAGCTGTGTGTGTGTGTGTGCGTGTGCGCGCGCGCGTGCTGTTGTTGTGTGTGTGTGTATGTGTGTGTGTGTGAGTGAGAGAGAGAGAGAGAGAGAGAGAGAAAGAGAGAGAGAGAGATCTAGTACAGCTGGTTCTCTCGCCGCCTTCTGCCTCTTCCCCTCGCCTCCCACTAATTGACCAAAGGTGTTCCTACACACATTTCTCACTAATTTCAAATTTGCTATTCCAGCAGTGGGCGAGCCACGTCTGGAGGAATACATCCCGCCCTCACACCCGCGCCGCGCCGCGCCGCGGCCCCCCCTGCGCTGCAGCCTCCAACCCGCCTGCCCGCGTTTCTATTAGCTTTTTGTTTCATAACCATCTTCGCGACTTAGTCTTGTTTGCTCGGCGATCTAATGGAGAAAATACTCCGAGTGAGGTAACATCGCGTTTTCAAATAAAAACAGCCAGAACGCGTGCGCGCCGCGCGTTAAATAGGCGTTCGCACACGCAGGGCTCATCGCCTGCATGCGCAGAACTCCAAAGTCATCCGCTTTTGCTGTAATCATTACAATTAGAGTTGAATTATCACCGGACTCTGACAGACGTTCCTTGTAACTCTCTTTTTATTTCCACCCCGCACTAATCAGCGGCTCTCATTACAAACGCTGATTAAACTGCAAATTACCCAGCAGCGGCCCCGTCCGCGCTTACCAGCGCCTCGCTCAATATCAATTAAGGCCAGCAGGCCCGTCTGTAGTCTCCCGGCGCTTCCAAATGCTTGATAGTGCCACTTATTAGTTTGGAAAACTCGGAAAATACCAATAATCAACGGCCATGAAGCTGCCGAGAGAGTGAGAGAGAGAGAGAAAAAGCGAGAGAGAAAGAGAGTGGCGGGGGAGGAGGGAGACGACATTAGTGTTTCAGAAGCAATCACATAAGCTCTGCCTGACTGGAGGAGCTCTGCACACACACACACGCATACACATGCACGCAGACACGCGCGCGCCCGCACATTTGCCTACATTGTCATGTCTATTGTATGACTCTTACAATAGTCACAGGATGAGACAATAAAATAATGTTCAATGCATTAACTTCTCTCTGGCTCTGGGTGTATCAGAAACCAATGATAATTTACCTTACAGAGAGTGTCGGAGAAATTTATGACTGGATCATAACAAGAACATTGAGATCCTTGATCTCCAAAACTACAAACTGATTCAAATTCAGCTCTGTGAATTCCATGACTAACTCTCAGAAATCTACTTGATCTACATCTGACCTTCTGCGGGCATTTACTCCAGAAACAAGTGGCCAGAATGGAGGGATCTAAGATCCCAGCAAGCACACATTACCCTGCAGCATGAGAATCAATTGTCCAGATCCTCTCTTAACTTCCACAAGAACTTTTGTGCTTTCATAGTATCATGAAAAATGTGATCATGTAAGAGTCTGTCTGATATTCTGTGATATTTAATCATTTTACTTATCCCTATAAATCGGTCTCAGATATGGTGTAGAAAAAGTAAAACCAACATCAAATATACTGCATGAAAAGAAATTATTCTGTTTGTGCGATATTGTGTTTGCATACCAAGTAAGTGGCTGGTAAAATGATATGTAAATAGTATGTAATGGTTTTAACCCTCTGACCTCTGAATCCTGATAGTGCATTTAGGTTTGTAGGCTGAAGGTGTTGCCCTGTTCCTGCTCATCTGACCTCTCACCTGGAATTCATTTCTCCCGATGCACCTTGAAAGAATAAAACCAGAGAAAATAAATACTTATTTTGTTACTTTTCAATTTTTACTTCGGTATTTGCATTCACACGGGTTGAATTCCATCATTTACAATATGATAAAGTGTAAAAAAGTAAAATCAGTGAACGATCCTGATCGAAACAAAGGGGAAACACAGTCAGAATCAAGGTTTTCAGGTTCATCTTGGCTAAAATTTACAACTTTTGTTGAATTGTTTCAGGGGGGTCAACTTCCTATTACTGGGAAAATGTGATGATGTCAAAGACAGATCGACTCAATTATTGTGTTACTGTCACCCTTGAAATCAAGCGAGGTGACTTGTGTCTCCGACGGCGAAATTCATTTATTTCTGAAGATTTGCCGTTAATTACCTGTACAATTGCCGAGCGGCTCCGCACCGAGCGCCCATCGATCGATTGCTCTGCGCTCATCTAGTTCGGCTTGGCAGCCCCGCTCTTGCATCCTCTTCTACCACTGTCCTGACTCTACGCTCCAAACGGTTTCTGTCCAAAAAATATGATCATGGACCCACGGACACGACAAGTTAAGATAAAGACCGGTGTCGTGAGGAGGTGAGTGAATCCTTTCGATGTAAGAGTGAGCTAAGACTTAAAACAAGGCAGCATTGTTAGCATTGTCATGCTAGCTACATGACGTGTAGCTGTGGGTGAAGGCCGACTCGGCAAATGAGTGATCCGAGAGTGGAGAGTTGTTTTCGGCCTGTTTCTAACTGGAGTCCGCCGCTGTAGCACCGCCTCACTCACTATGTTAACGACACGCTGTCCTGTATTCTCCTCTCATTACGTGCCGATATTTAGGGGCTTAGTTTTTCAGTAGGCTCAACTGTAATTTGGCTGTCGCACGAACAGGAGTCAGGGTGATGTTATATCGACTGCCTGATGCTAAGTGTCTCATGCTAACGGATCTTTGTACAGAATTGACAATCTGTGAAGTCGATGTTGGTAAAACCCGACATACTTATTGCCCTTTAATGGATTCTTCTTTGAGCCGGTTGTGACTGTGAATTGTCCCGAAGGTTGGTAAGGCACAACGATTGTGGATAGTAGTCCACATTTACCAGTAACGCTGAAATATTGCCTTTTGCAATGGCTGTTTACAATAACTATAGCAATTTTTATTTGTGGCATGACTGAGCATTGAGCAGTGTGTCTAGACCTTACTGAACGCGCGAGGCTGACGTAGACAAATTCTGAAACAATTGACATAATGTACACAATGTTTACATCTACGAGCAGTTTTGAGAAGTTCCTCAGTCACTGAGAAGTTCCTCAGTCACATGTCACATGTCTCCTTCTTTGGGTCGTCCTCATCTCGATTGAAGGCATGTCGCCTTAGTTCATTTTGGCAGGTGAGTGCAGTTGTGATGCCGTTTTCAAATTTGCAAAGACATCTAGGTATGCTAGGGATGCTAGTTTTCAATCCAGGAGGATATGATCTACAGTCTCGTAGAACGGTGATATTTGTCTGGTAAATTTGTAATCACACAAATATTTCAAGGGATTTCTTGGGGGCTGATATTTCTCCATGATTGGCTTAGACAGTACATCATTATTGGATTTTTTATTAGGTGCAGAACATGAAATTTTCATCAGGTGGCATTACTGTGCAGGTGTGTTTTGTGACAAGAAGTTAAAAAGTCACAACCATTCATACAAACAAAGTCTTAAGGGTTACACTCTTGAAGCCATAATCTGAATTAGATAGTGTGGCTTCCCAAATTTCTCTCAACTCCTGACAGTAAGCAGCAGAACTTTTTATGGTGCATTTGTTGATTAATGTCACATTTTTTTTGGTAATAAACTTACAACATAACCCCATCAGGGCACCATTTGCATGATGATTCAGCTTCGATATCAGTATTTTGAGTATAGCACTTAATCTCCCTGTTTGCCCCCTCCATTACCAGGCAAGCGCACGCTCCACAAACAAAGGGCATGAGCGCAGACACGTAGTTTCCCATGGAAAATGGTCATGGCTCACAAAATTGAAAAGAAAAGGAAAATGGCAACAGCACCTCAGTTTGGACACCGATTGTGTGCAGTGCAGTTGGTGTTGGGCATTCGAGATCATCGACCTATTAAACGCAGCCCATCGATGAAGCAGATATCCAGTGTGAGCTCGCATCAGAATTTGTGAAGCGGCCAATTTTACCACACTGGGATGGAAAGCGACGAGTCAATAATGAGGCGTGGTGAAATACTTGTGTGTTTGTGTGTATTTTGAGCGTGCATGCGTGTGTGTGTTGTTGATCTGGCAAGAACTGCGGTGCCCCCCCCTGTCAGTGGCGTTTGTGTAATGTGCTATCGATTGTGTTTTGATGAGGGTCAGATTGCTAACAGGCTCCCTGAGGCGGTAATGATGGCGTCTGGATTTCCCACAGAGAATAAACGTCAGTGCCCAGTGCAGGAAAAACTCTGCCTCACCTCCACAGTACCATAATACTACATCAGGCAGTGGAGCGCCTTTATTTGCTGTTTCCATTTGTATTCCTCCTTTCATATGAACCTGGTGTTGTGCGTTTTTTGCTGTTGTTGTTTTTGTTGTTTTTTAGGTGGTGGGCAGCGCCAGCTCTTATCTGTCCCACAGGGCCTAATAGAACAAACCACAAACAGCCACCGTCAGAATCGCTCGTCCACCCCATTCTCTCTCTTTGTCCCATGTCTGCTCCCTCTCCCTATCGCTCTCTCTGTCTCTGTCTGGCCTCCCCTCTTCTCTTCTCTTTCTGCTGCCTTGGAGTGTATAGGAACCCTGTCCGCTCTCCTGGTCTGGCCCATTTCCACCCAGCTTTTGAACATTCCACTCAGTGCCTCACTGCCCTAGCGAGGCGGATGCCCTTAATAAAATGACAACAGTAATTTGCCTTTGTCATTCTGCTCCCGACATCGACTACGCTGTGGCTCAAAAATACAGTGCCAGAAGAGGCGGCCGAACGTGTGTGTGTGTCGGCTGGCTCTAATTCCCTTTTTTTTTCTATTTTCCACCGAGCTGCCTTTTCCATTAAACCCGAGGTGGCAGGTCTATTTAAAACCAGCCACGACCCCACCCCTCATTCACACAGCGCCTCAACTCTGAGAGAAACAAGAAATTAACATCAGGACCGGGAAGGGGAGGAATGGACACTTTGTTATTAGGCTGTCCTTCAGTTTTATTCAAATTATTCCAACCTTCCTCCCTCCCATCTTTCTCGGGTTTTGCCACCTTCTCCAGCGCTCCGAACAGGTGACATCGCTCATTCTGCATAAAACGCACGAGCGGAAAAATCCGCCGCCGCATATGTTCCCTGTTTGAAGGAGTCCTGATGGAAACGCATTACAGCTCGCAGTAATTGGTGTAAAATATGACAGAGTGCTGTTGGCTTCCTTGGCTAAGCAAGGAGCAGAGCAACACGGAGGGAAGGGTCCTCAGTAATGTGCCTGATTAATGAAGGATCACTCGCTCATGCACACGCAGCTGATTTTATGAAAAATGAAATTTGTGTTGTCATCCTGACAAGCGGGCACGGCCGGAAAAAGACTATTAGGTGGGAATCATTATCAATAGTGATAATTTCACTTCAACTCAATTATATCAGTCTGGGTCGGAATCTATTTAATAGATTTAGTTCCATTTTGCCCGTAATTGATAAATAATCAAAATTTATCAATGCACTCAAGCCTATTTTCACTAACAATCAAGGAAAAGTGGCCCATTTACCACCTGACTTGGTCCAAATTAGGGACTAAATTGATGATCAATTAATCTCTACAAAGGAGTCGGCACGCAGTTGGTGGTGGAGGGTTGTGATGGGGGGCGGGGAGTGTGTGTTGGGGGCGCAGATAGATCCCGAGATGGGAGTCAGATAACGGCGGTGAGAAGGTGTGAGCTGAGTAGCGTCCCACTATTTCAGAGACCGAACACCAAAGACTCTCACAGTTTTTCCCTCACCTAGACAAAACGCTTGTGCCCAGACAGATAAAGCAAATAAGCAAATGTCAGGGAATGTGTTGAGCAACATTAGGACACTGTGGCGATATTTAGATAAACAAATTAACGCTAGTCAGATCTCACTGAGTAAGGACGTAAAGACTGTAGAAGAGACTCTGGACATCTCACTGCAGAGTGGTGATGATGAGGATGATGATCAGGAAAAACATGTGCATAATGTTGGAGCAACAGTTCACTGTATAATGTGAGAGCCAAGAGTTCTGTGACAGATTTATTTTTTCCCCTCAGCAAAGTATCGTTTACTTTTTTGCTGACGTGGAATTTTTTCTTTGCACATCTAACAGCCTCTGTTTGTAGACACGCTGAATCTGTCATTCTCGCTCGGATCTCTCCACCGTTCCCCTCTCCAGAACCCAGCATGGGATTGGATTTGACTGAAGTCAATTCCCATCACATTGTACAGTTGTCAGTGTTAAACACGGGTGATTTTTAAATCTTAAACACCACCTCGAGTAGTTGATCCAGGTGATTTGGCGAGTCGGTTCACATTATTCAATTAGGAACACTTTCATTATAAACAGAGGGATCAGCAATATCGATGCGTCTGCAGACGGTTGCACATTCTTCCTACGTTTCTGCACCTTTGCGTCTATGTTTTGATGCAGCCATCTTTCATGGTCTCTTCTCCACTCCTCCCTCCCTTTATGTCTGTAGGCTGGCAAAAGAACGGGAAATGTACATGAAGGAGGTGAGGGACCAGGAGGTGAAGATTGCCGGTCTGAAAGCAGAGGCGGGCGACGAGTACGTTATCAAGAAACAGGTACGGCGAGTACAAAGCTGACGTCCGTTCGGCAGCTCTGTGTTCATCCCTCCTCTTCATTCGTCACACACACTCTCGCTATGATGATCTGTCTATTGTGCGGTTTTCTGTTGATGCGGGCGCTCGGCAGACGGAGAATTGTTCCGTCTTGATGATTTTGAGTGTCCCCTCATTCATGTAATGAGGTCATTCCACAGTATAATGAAGCATTAGCTTTTGAGAGCCGAACGATTAGTGATTTTGTAATTTGCTTGATGCAGACGTAATTATATCATGTAACTTTCGAAGAGTTTGATAATTACCAACACATGTTGGTAATTTAGAGCCCCTAACAGATCACTGGCCCATACCCAGCTTGCTGAGAGGGCTGCTGAGAGGCTACGACATGTCTCTGTCCACACATCCCTACAGCTTTTTGCAGATCGTGGCAATTTCAGCACTGTCTTCAAGTTTTGGAAAGGGTTTGGCAGAAATGCTTCATTTTAACTTGTTTTTTGGAATATGTAACCAGCCTCAGTCGAATGCTGCAGAAAATATGAATTGCAGACTATTGTTGACTGATTAGGCACTAACACTGACGGCACTTTTGTCATTGCTTTTTTATTTTTTTTATTTTTTTTTTTATTGGGTTAGAATTCAAATTCTGCAGGGGTTTTCCTTCCTGTTTGTTCATTCATCGAGTAGAGGCCCAACCTGGCCAGGTTGGTGTTAAAAATGAGGGATTTGGAGGCTAGGTGGATTATGGTTGGAGATGAGAGGTCTGGGGCAGGATGGATTAGAGGTTTTTATTTTAATGGAATCAATACACTATAAATGTGACTTTATCCAGCACTGATGGGATCATTCCACTGTGCTGGGAGGTCACCGTGACTTTTCTTTTTTCAGCTCTCCTCCGCTTAGTCTCGCTCACCTCGTCACACAGCCAGATCGGCTTCCTCTCCCTCCATAGGAAGCCCAGCAACCTGAGCGCGACATCATATCTGTGTGTGTGGGTGTGTGTGTGTGTGTGTGCATGTTTTGTCTCTCTTACGCGAAGAAGAGCGACTGAGTGTGTCTGACAGCGTTAGCGTGCTCCTCTCGGCTCTTTGGGGTGCCAGTTGGGAGAATTCGACACGAGGCACGACTGTGAAAGTTACTTTCGGTACAGGCGTTCCAACATCGCTTCACGCCTGATCGCAGCTCCTTCGCTTCAGGGTTCCCTCGTACATCCAGGTGTGAAGCCAGAGCCGAGCAGTTCCCCCTGCTGGCCGACTCCCCGCTCGATCAATAACTCAATAACATTTTTCATACTGGCAGCATGTTGGCGATGTTAACCTGGGTGTGTGTGTGTATGTGTGTGTGAGACAGATTATTTCAGTGGGATGTGGAGGGGGCGGGGGGCACTGCGGAGGGGGCACAGGGCTCTACATGGCGCAGTCCAAAGTCTGCCATTGAACATTCCTGCATCTGCCTTAGGAACTCTTCTCTCAGGAAGATGGTGGTTTCTGCTGATGGTGGACATCAGCTCAGGTTCCATCAAATCCTGCTGCTGTCTGGACTCATGTGGCCTGTGTGTGTTTTCAGATGGAGGTGTTGGCAGAGTCCAAAATGATGATCCCAGACACCAGCCGGCGCCTGGCCACCGCACACTCAGACCTTCTTCAGTTCCTTGTAAGTCACACACTCACCAGTCAATGGGCATAAATTCACACGGAGATAAGAATACTTCAGTTGCTGCAGGATGTGGGTGTTAAGACTCATTTTTGAGATGTGGATACTGTTTACATGTGTAGGACCCAAACAAGCTAAAGTCCCGTTCTGGGGGATGTGAGGCACTGCTTTTGTCAGAACTTTGAGGGGCTTTTGAAATGATGTTTTGGATCATAAGAAGAGAAATGATTTCAAATTATGCTATTATATTATTGTTGTTTTGGTTACTTGTGTTGTTACCCCCCCACACACACACTGGTACAGCCATATGGTTCATGCACTGCAACTTGTGTTGTGGATCGACTTCATTTATTCCAATCCAACTCTCAATCATTCATTAATGCCACTCTCCAATTTTTTCATCCTTCATTTTGGTTTAGAATCTGAAGACTTTTCAGTAAGCACAATTTCAGTGAAAATTAACTTAACACACATTTAGGACAGCCAGAACTGGCTGCAGATCTCTTGCTAATGAGGCACTTTGGCGCCAAAAGTTGCGAAAATTCCCCTTTTTTCATGTGAAACTTTGCTTCCTGCTTTCTCACCTGATGTCGTGGCAAACGATGACACGCGTGTGAGGCAAATGTGCCGGCAGCAGGTTCTGCATAACCGAGGCCGATCAAGTCATCCAGTGTCCGCCGCAGCTCACACAGCGCGCATGTGACCATGCTCCTCACCTCCCGTGTTACTCGTCACCATGTTCCTCATCAGCACCAGCTTACGGACACACTCTTCAGTGCTCATTAGCACCGCTGTCAGTGGCATGGCCACAGCAGCAAATTTGACAGGATAAACTCCGAATAGTGTAAGAAGCTGAGCTGCTGCAGTGACAGACTCATGCAGCCCTCAGATGCACTGGAACAGAGACGGCTTAAATCTCGTCACTTGGCAGGTTTAATGTGGAGATTAAAACAAAGAAACCCGTTCTGCTCATGCAATTTTACAAGAAAAACACAGACTTGAGTTTTCGAAGTGCTGAATTGTTTCTTTTTGTTGTTTTTGGTCGCCTTTCTGTGTTTTTTTTAATTCTCTCTGTAAGACTTGGATGTTTTCTTGATGTCTTCTCAGGAAGCAGCAGAGGATCTGGCTGAAACAGAGGAGTACAAAGAAGCGAGAACCACTCTTGACTCAGTGAAGCTTGAAGGATGATTTCTGATCCGTCTGTGTTCTCAACAGGAGACTTGCCGCTTTAATGTCCATTCCTCTCTTCTGGGGCTTCCTTGGAATTCCGCAGCGAGCAGAGTTATCCAGCGTCTGCAGCCTGATGTTTTCGTGTCTTCTGTTTACACTCAGTGTTGCATCACCGTTTTAACTCGATTCCCACGCGTGTATGCGTGCTTGCACACACATACACATTCAGTTTTTCACTGTTGTAGGTTTTTTTCTTTTGGAACCATTACACAATTTCTGCTCAAGATTTTGTCTGTTGTCTTCTTTGTATTTAGCCCAGTGACCAGTATATCTCCACGAAAAGAGATCAAATGAGATACACACTGTAAAAAGTTTGCATTATGAAAAGTTGCAGAGGAGCATAAAGAAAAGATTATTTTTCATTTTGTGGGAAGATATTTATTTATTTATGACAAGAACTTGCTTCAATGCCACCCCTTCCTGCTCCATTGAGTTCACAGTCTGAGAGCCTCTGCAGCAGGATTGAGCCCAGATGTTAGATGTGATGACACTTTGACGATAATTTGCAGCGTTAGCTCACATTTCCAGGTAGTGACTGTCCAGCATTTGACATACATCCCAAACACTTGTTATATCTACATTGTAGCCCAGATCACAGACTGATGGCTCTTAATTGCGGGTGTGTTTTCACGCCCCGCTCTTCAGATGCTTGTCTCGATACCTACAATACAGACGAGAGCACTTTAGGTCGCCCTGTCATTCACACGACAAACCGCTGTCTATGGTCCTGAATGACAAATCAGGCCTCCGCCCGGTGCTCATGTCCCTAAAATACCAACATCTGCTCCGAGAGCTCCCAAAATACGTCACACTACCAAGCGAAGTCAATTAAGGCACGAATTTGGCTTGGTCCTTATTTTACAGATTTCGATAATTATCGGGATCACCCCAAAGTCTCATTAGCACCCTAATGAGGCGCCGCTACTCCGTGACATCCACCCCGCTCCATCTCGTTAAGGAAATCGCTCTTCAATGCTGATTATTTTATTTAGAAGCATAATTATATTTCTTTGGGATAAATCACGACCTAATCGAGTCCATACAGAGGGCAGCGGCGCTAAGTGAGGCATGAGATGCGGCGGCTTGGAGCCACACCTGCGGGTGTGTGTGTGTGTGTGCGTGTCCGGAGGAACGACGGAGCTGAGATGTGGGCGTGTGACTCGTTTCTTTCCCCCAATGCCCTTTTTTTTAGCCTCGGAAAAATCTTATTTCCCATTTACAGTTTTTCGCACTTATCGCTGACTTATTACATCCTGGCCTAATTCCTAAAAAAGTCTTTGCGTATTCACTTAATTTTCTGTAAAGATTGTCAGGAATATTTGTTATTTCGACCTCTTTTAGTCCTTTTTAATCTCTTACATTAAATTGGATATTTGTTACATGCTTATTTTCATTTGTGCTCTCTAACGTGTGTCACACATGTGAGAAACAATGAGACGCGCTCAAGGTTTAATTCAGACTGAGACATGAACCCAGGATGTGAAATTTTGCCCGATTGAAAAAAAGTGAGGCGGGGAGCTTTTTGATATACAGTTCAGGTCATCGACTTAACCACACTGCAGTCAAACTTGTTGGTTTAAATTGAATGTCGCTGGGTCCAAAGTCAGCCACTCACGCAACAAAACTGCGGTTTGTTCTGATGGGGGATCGATTGTTTTTCTTTTTTACCCCTCGGATTGCTCTAATTGAGTGAATATACAGTGCAGGGGAGGAGGACAAATAAATCGTTCCGTCTTACATAAGGCGCAATGGAAGAGGAACATTTTCTGTGCCTGTGCTTTTAACAGGAGGTCATGGGTTCGATTCCGGCGTCCTGGGTTCGATTCCGGCGTCCTGCAGCGGCATATCCATCAACAGCTAACACGCATTCACACATGCAGGCTCGCTGATTTGTTAAAAGATAAATAAAAAAGCGCATGTGCGAGGGCGCAGCCTCCACCCAGCGCGCACTGTTACATTCGTTTCTCCTGCACTTTTATTAAAAGTCACTCCTCATCTCCAGCACGCGTGAAAATGTCTACTTTCCACTCAGATGCGCCGCATTAACCTGCAGAGGGCGAATTTGTTTGTCTGGTTGTGTTTATCTCGCTGATAAGATTGATGCGGGAGAACCGTGGAACGTGTGCGCGGTGCACGCTTTGGATTTGCGATGTTTTGCCCTGAACAAACACAGCTTCATCACACAACAACCCAAACTTCATCACAACACACTCCAAAATCAACTTTCGGACATTTGCTCAAGCTGCAATTCACCGCTGTTACCATTATTACATCATTTGATTAACATCTGGACGATTCCAGCCTATAAAAACACACATCACAATATGAAACACATTTCTACTGCTGCTGCTTTCAGCAACATATTCCCACATATTCGATGCGAACCCTGAGATGCAAACCAACTTTATGAAATTAACATCAAACTCATAAGTTTTGTATTTCGGTTTTGTTCTCTTGTTTCCTTGAGCTGCTGCGCCTTTGAATTTCCCGGATCGATATATCCGATATATCCGTTTTATTAAGTACCCACTCACCTCAGTTTGATAATATTTTTTCTTGTGAGTCATGAGTATCTGAGATGACATCCAACTATTCTCCAAATTTCTTCTGTTTCAAATCATCAGAAAATGAGCAAAGTAGGCAAACTTCGCCCAATGCGCCGCAGCGGAAACGATGGACAACGCGTTAAATGATCGCTTCTGTTTTTATCTATATATTTTATTTTTTGTTTTTGGGGGGTGTTTTGAAGGCCTCGCTGCTTTGCTCTATATGTGATCAGTGACTAAACGCGCCTCGCTGTTTGTTTACGCGCCAATAAAAGCGCTGAGTTATCGCGAAGTCGTAAAATCGCTGCGCGCAATCCATCACCGGGGCAAAAAGCACAACAACGGTGATGATTTTAAATGATCGTCCCGCTTTCTGTGCAGCTACACACAGCCTCGCTTTAAATATGACAATTACTCCACAACTTACTGCACAACTGCCAACCGCCGGCGTTTATCTGCGCTTTCAGAATAAAGTCACCGCTAACAGAGGAGCAGAGGACGTCCCGGGGCTTCATGCGACGAGACTTTTTTCCGAACGGAGAAAAAAAAAGAAAAGAAAAAGAACATATGCACGCACAGAGTTGTGGGTGAAGCACCTCTAGCTCCGAGTCCAGCCGAGAACCGCAAAGTCCGCTCCGAGGACGCGTCTTCCCTCCGTCCTCCGGGGCCAGGGACGCGGCACAGGCGGCGGCGGGGGAATCTAGCTTTACAATCCTCAATCCATCCATTCATCCATCTCCATCCCTCCATCCCTCCATCCCTCCATCCGTCCATCCATCCCTCCATCCATCCATCTATCACTCCAACCCTCCAACCATCCAACCCACCTGCCCCACATACACACACACTTCTCTCTGTCTCTCTCTCTCTCTCACACACACACACACGCCCACACACACGCTCACACGCCGGTGGTCTGCGGTACCGGCGCAGATTGCGGGTGAATAAAAGCGGAGCGGGACGCAGTTGGCGGCTCGGTATAGGGCGCAGAAAAGGAGCGCCGCTTCACGCTCGGTCGCCTCCTTTGTGCCGCAATTCAATGCGCAATAAATACAAGCGGCACGTCCCCCTCCCCCTAAAAAGTGTCTAAAAAACAGTAGATGCGTTTTTGCTTTTGTCATGGTGTGTTTGGCAAGCAGCTGCTTGTGTGTGTGTGATACGTGTGAGAATGTACGCCGAAATGCTGTTGCTGATATTTGGGTATATCGCTTTGGTTCAAGCCATGAGCGTCGGAGCAGATTTGGCTCTATAGTTTAGGCTTGTCTGTCTGGGAAAGAACAAGTTTTAATTTGGACAGATGGCGCAAAAATAAATCAAGAAATCCCCCCTCTTCCTCCTCCTCGTCTTCCTCTTCCTCCACCTTCTCCTTCGGTTCCTCGCCTTCCCCGGGCTGCGGCGTGAAGCATGGCCGTGTGTTTGCCCATGTGAAGCGTTTAGGTGTTGAGCCACTAACTCACTGCCTTCCAGGAGAAATTAAGTGTGTGTGTCCCTCTATCAAAGGCAAAACATTCCCACTTCATGTTCCAACACACACTCTGCGTCCACTTTCCGCCGAATTATGCGCTTAATTTGCTCACATATCATTTACACCGAGTCCCGCCCTTCTTGACAGTCGGGGGCCGAAATACTAGTAAATTACCGCTAATTTATACTGATTTTACTTGGATAATTGCAATAAAAGGGTGGTAGATTCCACGCTAATTATATCAAAACCTAATGGCCTTGAAAATTACCCCTCCTCCCGGTTAGAATACCGTAAACTTTGTTGTTTGGTTCACTGTAGGTTCACCTCCTTGGCGTCTACGTTTAATGGATACGTGAAGAGGTCACAGGTAGGCATACATGTTCCAGCAAAAGCGTCATATTTGCAAACGCAGTATCATCTTTCAGAACTCGGTGTCGCTGGTATCGCGATATCAACTCCATACGTGAGCAAACCCGCTTCTCGCTCCGGGCCAGCGTGCTAAGTGTGCTGCCGTCCCTAAAAAGGGGGGAGAGAACAGAGCAGCATGCACAATTAAACAAACACTGCGGTGATCCAACATTTCTTGAACGAGCTTCCACACTGGTATTAAATCAGCTTATTTTATTGGCTGTAATTTGGAGGAGAAATCAAAGCCAATTACGGGAATGAGGAAGAATGAACTTGTGGATGTGGGAGAATCAGATGGAGAGGCGGCG
>OMPJ01010369.1:0-22956 GCA_900312935.1 Carapus acus
TGTGTGAGCATTAAGAATATTTCCATGGATCCCGCCATGTGTATTCATACACCTCGTTGCTGACTCCGTTACACGATCACTTCCCGACCTAACCGAAACGTGGAGTGTAGTGGTTAGAACTCACTGTCCGATTCCATGACACGAATAGTTTTGATTGCGCAGCTCTTAGGATTATTATTATGACTTATCAAAGTGGAAACATCGTGTAACTAACAATATCAACAAACACGCTTTGCCAGAGGGTGAGCCTAACAGGCTGGTGTTAGCTTGTTAGCAAACAAAGGGCTAATCCGTTTAACTGCCGATTTCTAATTGCCATCATAATGACTGGAAGGCCACCTATGGGTCATGCACACTTTTAAAAGCGCGTTGTAGTCATTTAGCTGAAACAAAACAACCGGAGCAACGCCGAGTTTGGCCATTTAGGCCGAATCCACGATTTAGCGCCAGCTCGTGGTTGTTAGCATGTCGCACAGCACCAAAGCGTCCGTCACCAGCTAAGACACTAGCGTGGGTAGTATTTCATCTGAGACGCTCTCGATATCGGAGATCGTGCGGACGCCATCCATCCGAACCGATAAAGATTAGGTAGCGAAACTAACGGCTAATATTTACCCGAACCGTAGCCTCTGTTATCCATGGTGCTGAGCTGCGTTTGTCCTGCTACCCGCCCAAGTCGCGCAGACTACAGCATTGAACACCGCACAAGAGCAGATGCGCCCATTTTCTTCTTTTTTTCCTTTCAAAATAAAGTCTCATATCGAACGCAAATACAAACAGCGCCATCTACCGCAAAGATAGTACATAGCCTGGGGTGACTTTGAGGGTGGCAAGTGCCGTCATTCCCTGCAGTGTAGATCCACAGTATGATTAATGTCCTACATTTGGTGAGCGATTTTTTTGTTATTTGACGACACTCTTGTTTGTCTGTTGCTTAATTAATTTGACACTTCGTCACACCCTCACCACCTAAGAGAGTGACTGCAGCTCCCAGATTTTAATGTTGTTGCCTCATGTTTTCATGCTCAAGTATCTTAATGCATGATAAGAGAGGGATAAGCTGTGGTGTTGAGTCAAGCATCAAAATCTATTTGTCACAATATGACAAAAATGCTGTTTGATAGTACCATTCAAATCTGGGCTATGGTAATAATAATAGTCTGACCCTTAAGATAATGTTTAGAGCTGATGTGAAAGTGGCATTTCTGCAGCTTCACACAAATCAACAACCTGACTCACTCAGTGTATGTTTGCATGTTGTACCTTCAATCTAACATGCTGCCATGACATATTTCCCCATAACCATTACAACAAGAAAAGCAACATTCACGCTCACCTCTACTTGAGAGCCAGTCACTTGTAATTTGCATCTCTGCTATTAGCTGACACAGCGTCTCCTCTCTGATGCAAAACGTTTGGTAGCTTTAATGGTTGTTTGCCTCATTCATGATGTCACTTTGGGTGACTGCAATCTTGTGTTAAATTCATGTCAATTGTGACATAAATCATGATGTCATTGTAGTTATCATGGCCATCCCTCGCCACCTTGTCAATGAAACTTAGGTTAGATAACCTAACTTATTCTTTGGGGAAGTTTGTTTTTGGTGTCAATGGATATTCAAAGAAAACTTAATGTGGAAAATGCAGAGATTCAGGAGTGACCACTAGAGGAACCAGATGTAATGTACCAGTGAATACAGTATTTCCAATAGGCCAAAAATCTGATTTATAAATATATAAATGTATCCATGAGGACAGTATACCAGCTGTTCTCTAAGAATTTTGCATGACACATTTGTGATGCAGCCGTTAACTGAAGAGGTTCAGGAGAAATGTTCACATTAAACTTTTATACTAATGTCTGAATACGAATTTACACTCAGCGAAGGCTGACACTTTTTAATCACCACACTGTGGACTGTGTAATTAGAAACTACTGATCTATGCTGGGCTCCAAATGACTGGAACTATCCAGCATATCATATTAATAACCAACCATATAATTTCTGTTAAGATAAAGGACTTTTGTTCCACTCAAAATTTTCCGATAATGACAAATGTTTTATTGCTCACATGACAAACAAACATAAAACATTAACATAAAAAGGTCAAAGTAAGATGCAATTCGCAATTACATTTGATAAATATTTGGCCCTTTATTGGTATAAAAAACAAGTCTCCCATATAATGTATGTGGAATAAGCAACTGAGCAAAACATACATTTCACCGTCTCTTTCCTTAATTTTAGGAGTTATACAAATGGAACAGAGAGATATTCATGAGACAAAAAAAATTTGATATGCAATATTTACACTCCTTCAGAAATTAGAATTTAAGTCCTTATTTGCAACATCAGCACCACCATGGATTACTCTCTGAGGGAATATTACATTATGTACTGTGGAATAAATACAGAAGTTAGATTCACTATGTACTACTCAACCATTCATTGCTTCCTGTAAAACAGCTCCACTGGATGTGGGAACTTTGACGGTAATGGGTGACACTTTCTTTAAAAATACATGATTCATAATTTCCTTGGTGGAAACAGTAAAATCTGTGACTCGAGAAATAGTCACTACTATGTCAAAACTGGTGTAGACAAAGGAGAGTTGCTAGATAATTAAGGCCACAACACAGCATGACCCTGTAACATAAATGACTATATTCTCCCTCGAACATCTTTGAACCAAGGCAATAAAAGTCTACCACACAATCTTCCAGAAAAATGTCCTTGCATATGTATTCTCATTTGATAAAAACTTGTTGTTTGGCATTTGTGGTATTAGTTTAAAGGTGAGGTTAGACTATGCCCTTCAAAAAATGAGAAGTGTGATATGACACTGCAGCAGACACATTGTCTACATGGCTTTTTCACCTTTCACCTGAATATGTCAAGTCCTTGATGAGAGTGAATCATGGGTTCTGAAAGCTACGCATATACAGTATGTAACTCCATCATTCGTCATCTGTACCATGGTGTGGGGAAAACACCAAACATTGGATTGGCAAAGGTAGGAGATCACTAGGAAGCGCTCTTGTCACTTGATGGTGCTGGTGCGACTCTCTTGGCAGCAAATTCCTCCACAGCAAATGTATAGTTGTACTGAAAACAGAACACCAAAGTCATTTTTATCGAGGTAAGGCATAAAATTCATGTGGACGAACCAAAAGCTTGAAGCAAATTAAAATCGTAATAATGCCAAATGTGACCTTACCTCATTTTCAATATCTTGGACAGATTTTATGCGTATGTTCTTTAGCTGAGAATTCAGCTGGGAGGTCTTGAAACACAAAGACAGAGGCTAAATTATTACATATCATTCCCTCATATTATTTCCTCAGAATATTGTTCCCAGTTGCACAATGCATAAGATACAGAATACGCAGAATCCTTTGTGTCATTATCAGTGAAAACGCACCGGGTCCTCCTCGTGGTTTTCATACTTTGGGTGAAGGGTAAATGGAACTCCGTCTAGGGCTTTGTAAGGCAAAGGCAGGCAACACATTTACACATTTAATCAAAAATTTACTTTCTATGTGGTAAAGATGTGATGCATAAAAAGAGGTTTGCTATGTACCTGTGATTCCATGGATGCTGGAATCTGCAGGTTTATCCAAGTTCTCCTTGGCATGGAGACTGCCATGCCTACTACCAAGTTTGATAGGGGGTACTGGTGGAGGATTCCTACAGACGAAAACAACCCCACAAATTCACCGTAGTGCAACATTTCCACTGCTCTCTTTAGGGCATCATCTGTCTCATTCTCCGGCTATCATTCGTTTTCTCAGCTTATACAACAACTAGCTTTGTTTTCTTTCTCTATATCCCCAAACCATCTATGCAGTCTCTGTCTTATCTTCCTACTTGGCAACTCAATTTTCATAATTTTCAGTTTACGACATGGCAGGTCTCTTTATCATATTTTTAACCTTCCCTTTGGGTATAGCTGCTATTCTTCCATCACAGAGGAGAGTGTCACAGAGGACACCCTCCTCAACCCATGCCACCTTGCCTGCACTCTGTGATATTTGTGATGGAAAATTATATTTTTAGATTTTACAATCTCCCAATCCCACAAATACATTGTATTTGTCATTAGCTTGGCAAATGCCCACAGCTGCATCTCATAGTAATGACGACTAGGATCAGGATTTACAATCATAATAACTCTAGTTAGAATTCTGCTTTTAAAAAATCTGACATATACAGCAGCAAACGTGTGCTATTTCACAACCATTTACATGCGGATGTGTGTGTGTACATCGGAGAGATGGCCTGAGTGTTGTGGGTTTCAAAGACCAAAACCTTGGATCTGGTCAAAATGAAAACAAAAGTAAACCTTTCCGTCCAAACTGTTATGATGTCCAAACATCAGAGTCCTGCTCCTGCTGCTGTGCATCCCAACACCTGTCTCTGTCTCTCTCTGCCTCTCCATCCCATAGACCTTGACTGTTTACATGCTGAGGAGCACTACCGGCTCCATTCTGTAATACTGTACTGTTGTTATGATGTGGCGCTATACAAATTCAATTGACTTGACTTGCCTTATGGACAATGATTGAGTGATAGTACCTGGGCCTCAGGGGCTGAGATGATGGGGCAGACGGCTGATCCAATGAGAGCCCATGGATAGCTAGGCTAACACTGCGCGGTTTGGCTTGGGGTACAGGGCTGAAAAATTGCCCCTTTCTGCACCACAGCACATACCCATGGATATCTCTGGGGGAAAAGTAATGGACATATAATGACACATTACTACCTGTAGTGATTACAAAGCAGGTTAATTGTTATTGGCATGAATACATAGATGAATGAACTTTTGGAAACACAGTAAAAAAATGATATTGGTAAATAATGGTGTGTGTGTTTGTGAGACTGATACTAACCCAACATAGGTGTAGTGTTGCAACATCATCTTGCTCTTGGCTGTGAGTTTGATATCCAACACCGCTGTATCAACACTGCCTACCGGGACGATGCGGATACACAGTCGTTTCTTCTTCGAAACAGTGGCCTCTGGTCACAAACACACAGCAACAAACGTCCCCATTTCTATTGAATAATGAATACTGTATGGCTGTGTGTGTTTATGGGGTGGGGGCTACTTACTTGGCTCGAGGTGTTCTGCTATGAAGCAGTATCCATGAGGAATTGCGTCCTTCTCTGAGATGACCTGAATGTCTGAGACTACCATACCGCCTGATAAGTCCTGGTGTAGGGAGGGACAGACAAATTGGTACTTGAAATTCCCAAAAACGTGAGAAGATGTAGATTGAAGTAGTCAGGTGACCTTGCTGTAACATAGGTAATATCCAGACTTTATCCCAAAGGTGCGTGTGAAGTTCGCTGACGTCCCATCCTCTGTGATGTTGATCTGCAGAAAGAAGGGATGAGGATAGAAAAAGACAGACGAGACAGGAACAAAAGAGGTTAAGACAAAAATGTAATCCAATACAAAGAGATATTATCCCAACAGGGCACGCTCACAGATCCCAACACGAAACAGTCACCACCACACAAGACATCTATCTCCAATTTACTGCAATTTCTAGAGTAGCAATACTGCTCATATCATCAAGGTGTGAACACTATAACATTGCATGTGACATCAGGAATGAGGAAATGAGACAGAAAGTACTGAACATTGAGGAAAACTTAAGGTGTTCATAAGACGTTTACATTAAAGCTATAGAACCTTTACTGGGAAGCTCCATTTCAACATGGAAAGGGTCTTGCAGGGCTCAGTTAGACATACATCTTCTTTTATTCTGTTTAATATTTTCATACGGGTACTGTATATCTTTGCCCCTACCAGGTGGAAGTCTTTGGGACATGTGCTGCTGTTGGAGGTCCATGCCACTGCCGAAACAGGTCTGACTCTTGCGTGATCAATCAAAGACATCTGAGGCAGCAAAGCAAACACATGTCACGTACGCAAAGAAGGGAAATCATACAAACACATAACATGTAGGTATTTCACCACAGACCGCACAACAGCAGATGGGCACATTACGACAGAAATCTGTAAATCCATTCACACCTCAGCATCCCATTTTTTTTTCAATGTCTACAAATCATTGTCACTGTTCTTTTCCAGGGACAAAATGACATTGTAAGTGCTTGTGCCCCACGGAAAAATGCAGGACACTAACAAGGACGGGGCGTCTATCATTTACCGGAGGATTTCATATAATCTCTTCACCAGTGGTCTAGAATTGCAAAATGGCCCATTGAGCCTTGAAAAGTCACGACAACCCAATTTGCTGAGAGACAGAAAGAAGCTCTTCTCTGTAAGAATGACTCTGTTCACGACAAGCAGGGTCCTGACATGGTTAAGTGGAAACGTTGTGACTCGGCAGGTGCGACACTTCTCTAAAAAAATCTGACAGTTGACAATTCAACTCCAAGCATGAACTGCAGTGAACAATTTTGATTTAGTTACAGGTCTATGAGGAGTTTAGTAGTTCAAAATCTGATGCTCTGGGGTGGACTGCTTGTCTCTGCACTTCACACTACACAATGTGAATCCTCAACTAGGAGAACAGGTTAGTTCTCCCAGTTCTCCCTTGATGCCATCATCTGCTTGCAGGTATGGGTCCCTGCCCTTATTAGTTACACTCTATGGCCGATGGCTAACGTGAGTCATGACTGTTTGTGTGACATCATTTTTTTCACCCCCGTCAGCTACAATTACATGCTACTTGACAAACTGAACAGTTTAGTCAAAGGAAGTTTGTTCAAAGATGGCTGCAAAACGCAAAACAACAGCGTTTGAGATGAATTCATTATGCCTTTCAGAATAAATGAAACGTGTTGTAAAAAAGTCATCATGTCCAGCTGTTTTCAGAATTGGCGTGAACCATACGTGGCAGATTCAGCACCATCAGGGATAGTTATTTTCCAGCTGATTATGACGATTATGTTGAATATACTGACCGCTCACGGTTATTGTTTTCAGTTGAGTCCTCAATTTGGTTAATTTACATGTGACAGAACATTGATTTATCATGGCTGAAATCAGGCAATGACATAGTCTGACCTCAACAGCAAATCAAAGTTGATCTGACGGGATACTTATTATGTGATCACTTTATCACCTTCTGCTTGTTCTAGGGATCCCTTCAAATCGTTTTGACAGTATGCCGATTGTAATAAGACACCAGTAGGTACATCTTTGATGTAATTGGATCATATTTCCACTGAAAAACACAACAGGAACACCGCATAAACTCAATATTTGACTTCCTCGAGACAAAAGCGAGTGGTAGCATTCCATGGAAAAGTGACACGCTGAGGACTGAGATGTGTGTCGAGCTCACCGTCGCAGGGTAACACTGTTTCTCAAACATATTGAATTATCAACGCGCTCACTTTCTGCTTCATTCATACTCTTTCACGTAGTATCACTCACAACACATGAAAAATACACTTACCCCTCGCTTACGTTGACTTTTGTACCTGTGAGACTTTGCCGCTTGGCAGACAAACAACTTTTTTGTTAACAGCCGAAATCCTTTGGTGCTCTCCTTAAAAGCAGGAAGTAATGAATCTATTCCAACTCCAACTCCCGGCAGCCCACGCGGCAGCCAACGTCAGAGAGAAAATTGCCAGCTCACCTGACTTAAATGAACGCTAGGTGGCAGTCCCACCTGCACGATTGCACAAATGGACAGCTGGAGTTTTTGCGTGCTTGGAATGTAAATGTAGAAATGAGGGGGGGTTCATGTTGTCTAAGAATCATTGATTAACACTGACAAGCCAATAATGGTCATTTATATTCCTGACTTTGCACAGGGAGGGACTGAGAATGAGCAATTATTACTTAGTTGAAAATGAGGGAGGATTATGAGAGGGAGACAGTCAAGCTGTCCATTCAGTTATTCACTCAATAAGGATAGCAAAGAATTACAGGGACTTCATGTTTAAAATGAGCTTAGTTCATTGTAATCATTACATCCTACACTGTGTTTGAGGTATATTAGCATACATACCCTATGATACAAGGCACTACCAGAAAAAGAGAGGAGTTATCATCATAATGAAAAGAATACACTTTATAGAGAAAACGGATAACGTCACCTTGGGGAACACAACATAAAAAAAAAGCACAAGGAAGAGGCAGCGTCAAAATAAACACAAGATTCGTGTAAATCTTAGATGGGCATCAACAGTTGAGTACAACAAAATAGTATTGGATGTAAAAACACTTTGGTATCGATCATTCTTCTCTATCATTTTATGTATGTGTTAAGGGGGTGACAAACAGAAAGCTGGAGTGTGAACGAAACAAAAGACGAGAAAAAAATTTGAGTATCCAGGAATGCTCAGGTTCCCTGTTGGCATGGTAACGTGGATTTGGCTATGGACTGTTGCATTCCCACCCGAATAAAAAAACCTGGATCTATTTATTTGACTGATTAGATTGCTAATGTTGGTGAACAAGCAGAAATAATCTCTGATGAAAAGCAGGTTTATGTGTATGATGTTGTCCTCACATTCATCAATGTATTCGTGTGACAACAAAAACAACAAAAACAATACAAAGCAAAACAAGAGAAATTTCTTTGAAAACACAATTTCATCATGTTAGGAGCCAGCTGTTATCGCAAAAATCCATAAATGTAAAATAAGGTCACAGAAACATTAAAGACTTATAGGTAATTGTATGAAAGCTTGGTTCAGGTGGAGGCAGAGAAGAGGGAGAACACACACCTCCCTCACTGCTCTGAGCAGTGGCTGGGAATCTTCTTTTACCTTTAAATTATAAATAAACTAGACGTATACATCACGTTTTCATCCAGAATCCTTCACAATGACCCCACACTCACCAGCCCTCGTCGATAACGTTACCATGGTGACGCTCCGAACCTCCGCAGTATTTTCCAGGGCCCTGCTCGATCCTTGGAGAGGGAGAGCCGAGCTGCATCAACGTTGCCAAGCGAGGACGGAATTCAAAATAAAATCACTTCAAATCGAATACGCAAACGCTGCACCACGCACCGAGAGACGCAAAATTCATTTAAGAGGAACATGAAACATGAAGATTCGATTTTTACTATTCCCATTATCGCTGCTTTACACAGAATAACATGCACTTTTAATGATATCTAAAAGAAAAGACTGAGTTTTACCTCAGTGGGGCACAAGTTACTTTCCGTTACTTTTAAATGCATGTTTGGCCATGAGAGGGGAATTAAGCAATCAAACGGATTGAAACAAACAGGTAGATCGGGATCTTTTTCATACAGGCTTTATATCTCAAATGGGGATGGATCCACTTTGAATAACATGTCCTCACGATTCAAGCTTTCAGACGGCTTCAATCGTTTCAAGCAGTCAGCTTTTCAGATATACAGCTGGGGGGCACATATAAATCATCAGGTGTGCTGTGGAAGATAGTTCAATCTCACCTGATTGGTACTCCGAGCGACGAGCAGAAACAGGTAGAACAATCATAATATCATCCACTAGGGGGCAGTAGCGCGCTATACGAGACCACGCTTCACTCTTCATGCTGAGAGTGAGACAAGGTCTCAGGTTTGAGAGATATAAAAACGAAAAGAGAGAGACTCCGACCTGTTGAGGAAGATTTTCATACGCGTCTATGTTCGATTACTGCAAGCATCTCACATTTTTGTTCCTTTTAACAGGCTAGGCCAACGCCTCTCACTGGGTAAATTGAGTAAATAGAGACTAGATTTTCATCATATTTCAATGAATACGCTTCTTGTAAAATTTTAATTAAGTAGTGTGCCTTGTGGTTTTCGCAATGTAAATTATGTGCCTTGGCCCCAGGCGCCCCTGCACAGCAAAACCTTCTTCAACATTTTTTTTATTTATTTACTTCGTCCTTCAGAAACCTGAACTTCAACTTTAATATTTTGCGGATGTCAAATATTCTTAAAATCAGAGCCTTTTCAAGAGAACTCTCACACCCACGCTCTCTTTGCATTTTGATTCCACACATCAATAGTAACCATTAGCTGTGCTACTCGTTTTGATGAACTTGTTTAAGGTCTCAGCCTCCTCCTCCTCCTTCTTCTTCCTCCGTCAGATGATCCAACAGCAAATCACCCCTCTCCACCTCCTTCTGTCCTGTTGATCCATCACTGACACACCCACTGCCACCATGTCTTCCTTTATTACATCCATGAACATTGTCTGTTATCCTCTGCTTTTCGTCAAACCTGACCTCCCATTGGCAGACAGGATTCAGCAAGCATCACACACAGATTTTGAATGACTACTTCTATTCTCATGTGGTCATGCTGCACTCCTCTACGGTGACAAAGGGACAGTAATTCCAAAAATGCCCCATCACTGTCTTACAGGTCAGTACAAAGAAGTCAGTGTTGGTGACAGACAGCGACCGAAAATGGGACACATTGTTGCAGGGCAATGATTGGTTTGGTACTGGATGATGAACAGGTAGCCAATTGCTTTGGTAACTAAAGAATATGCTCCAAAAAGACTACTGTAAAGTAGCAGGTGGAGGCCAACCTGCATGCTATCAAAACAGCTGTGGATATACAGCCAGTGTGTTCTCATAAGGCAGTCTTCCTCAGTCACACCAGTCTCTGGAAGACACACACACACGCGGGCGCGCGGGCACATGCAAAAGCAAGAATAAATAAATAAAGTGGTTAACCAACTCTGTGGCTCAGTACACCTAAGCTGTGCTGTACAAAACAAAAAAGTGGTACTACAATGCAATTTGCCATTGAATTACATTTCTCATCTGGCATTGTGCAGAATGTCTTTTTCAAGTAAACTATCCAAATCATATTTTTGGTCCACAGCTTTAAAGTGGTTGTCAGTGTTTGTCAGTCTTTTAGAAGGCTGTTTGTATTTTTGCCTCACATCTCTGTTGTGTTTATGTGTCTGTGTTTTCTCTAATGTCTGTCCCCTGTTCGCAAACACACGGATATCCATCGCCTTGTTCCACCCCGTATAAGCAATACTACGTAGATCCTTCAGGAGGAGCTCTTCTCTCTCTCTGTCCTCACGTGAGTAGCCATGGTTACACACTGTTGCCATAGTTACAGACCGTTCGAGTAAGTAGTCTGCTCTATGCTTTGCCATCTTTGTAGGTTGGCGGCACTCGGCGCAGAGCGGTGCTACTTCACCTTGCTCGTCTGGTGATGATGTCTTAGGATGCTCTATCTTCCTCTCGCCTCCTTCACTGCACGCGGATACGAAACAAAGCCAAGCAGCAAACAGCTGCTTCGGCAGTTGCCGCCCTTCATCTTACCCTGATTGCTTCTGTATCACGAGTAGAATATAATGCTCTACTGAATATAACTATACAATGTTGCCGTTTGTTGGTAATAACCCATGTCTTAAAAATGCCTGTACAGTGTCCAGGAAAACACAAAATTCAAATGAGTTATACTCCAATATCGCTCTGAGTGCACTGAAGATGTGCCAGTACAGGACAAAATCCCTCGATAACTCTACACGATCCTTGAATTGGTTCCCAAACGTCCATTTTCTGTGAGATAATGTTTGGAATTTTTGTGTGGTCCTCGCAGCTGGTCGCACATACGCAGGCTTTATCTTCTCTGAGATAAAGGGGAACAATAGTCCTGTGAGAATCACTCATCAGCCCATCACAGTCATCGCTCAGTACACAGATCAACTGCAGAAAATGAAGTAATTTCGCTGGAAGTCACAGGGAAGCAACTGAATCAGGGTCAAAGTTTTTCGGTGACTTGGCTCGCTGCTTTTTTTTGTTGTATCTGCATAGATCGTGAGAGCATTGATATATTTCCAGTGTTGCTCTTCAGTCAGGCACAAATTAGTCGCTTTTTCAATGAAGATAAAAAAGAAGTAGCATCAGATGAGGCCTTTTTGAGAGCGAGTTGTGGATTTTTAGCTGGCAAACGCACAGGGATGACAGCGCTCTTTACAATAGCATGCGGATAATGTTTGAATTGGGGATGGGTGAATGGAAGTGAAGGGTTAAAGGTTGATAGTGGGTCTATGGTGAGGACAACAGAGGGAGAGAGAGGGTGAAAGACAGAGTGTGCGGAGGAGGAGAAGTGGATCTGCTCTCTGGTCATCATGGATTTCTCACCTGTGGCTCTGATCCTCTTTTCCCTGTTACATTCAGGTAATGTATCTGGTTTACATTCAGCTAATTCATATCTCCAATTGTAATTGAGTAGATTTACAATTTTTCCAGCTCGACAGCAGGTATTCCCGACCGCAGACATACACAGGATTTACATTAGATTTTTTTCACAACTGCGTAAAACAAAACTCAATAATGTGGACTTAATCTACCTTATCCTGACACCACGCACCATTTAATGTATTTGTCATTTTTGCGAGGTCATCATCTCAGTTCAGTCTGTGTTATTTGCTCAACCTGTTTGCCTTGTGGTGGTATTTGTTTACAGTGTGTTTTACCCAGACTAGACTAAAGGTTCCCAGTTTGTAATCGTGACTACGAGCACGCAAACCTCTTCATCTGCCTCACCCTCTCTCTCTCTCTCTCTCTCTCTCTGTCCATTCTCACTCCCTCCCTGTCATTCACTCTCCCTGTCTTTATCTCCCTGTCTGTCCTCCCCTCTCCCTGCAGTGGCAAGTCAGGCTCCAGTGGTGTCGGTTTCACCCCGGACTGCTGCAGTGCGCCTGGGGGAAACTGCCAGTCTGAGGTGCCAAGTGGTGAGTGGCGCGCGGCCTGTTCGACTGGAGTGGAGGAGAGCTAATAACCAAGCCTTGCCAGGTCTGGAGAAACGGGCGAATCAATAATTATAATCAATGCAATGCCTCCTCCTCTAATATGTCATTATATGAAGTTGCTGATCTTGCTCGCAGAAAATGTGAAGGTCGGCCCCAATGGTTCTGTGCTGACAGTCACCAACGCCCGGACTGGAAACCACGGCCAGTACCGCTGTCTGGCATCCAACTCCGAAGGCCAGACCACTGCCACAGCCACGCTCAATGTCAAATGTGAGCTTCAATCCTTTGTGCTAGTATTTCTGAGTGTGTTGAGCGGTGCAGCAACACAGCCTGGATCACAGACCTACGTCAGGCCTCAGGTCAAAGTTCCCCCCTCTGTGAGCCAGTTAGACTAGTGCTGTAAGGAAGCGATAAGCGCTTTCCAGATGTTCAGAGCTCCGCGTTTTAAAGCAATCGCAAAGTAAAACGATAATGGTGGTTACGGTGCTCCTTTCTTGCAGTGCTCAATATTTACAAGAACGAGCAGATTATTCAATACATTATCAGTGAAGGAATATAGTTATTTGAGAGGGTTGAGGAAAGTTCACTGTAAAACACTCTGCAGAATGTGCATAACTTACTAAAAATTGGAACAAAAAAAAAACAACTCAACTTTACAACTTTTTGATTTGATTTTTGTTCATGCTCTCTTTTTTTTCCTATCAGTTGCTCCAAAGGTGCGTCTCACGCCAGCCGGACCTCTGCAAGTCAGGATGGGCGACGCTGTGACCGTGGAGTGTCGCGCCTTCGGCAGGCCAAAACCTCAAGTCTCCTGGAAACGCCAGGGGTCCACCTTACAGCTGGTTTCCACGGTAACAAGTGATGGCAACACCATACAGGTAAATCATCACACTACCATCTCACTATCATCCCCACGCAAATACATATGGGTAAGTGCAGTATAGTGTTCACTCCTCCCACAGTGGCCGGCAGTGCGCTCAGAGGACTCAGGTGTGTATATTTGCCAAGCTGGGAACACAGAAGGCATGACTGAGGTCAAAGTTGAGATCATTGTGGAGGGAGGTCCTGGAGCTCCAGTGGCCTCAGTGTCTGCATCGGAAATAACAGCAGTGGAAGGACACGTAGTGACCATGGAGTGTACAGCCACTGGTGAGATGTGTGTGTGTGCCTGGTCTGACTCAGTCCTTGTCTGAAGTCCTCTGTCTCCTCCCTCATCCTTTCTCCTACTGTGATTTCAACATTTCTCCGTCAAGGTTCTCCAACACCTGTCATAGCGTGGTCCAAACTGCGGGCACCACTACCATGGAGGCACACTGTGGCCGGTGGTGTTCTTACACTGACCAGCGTGGGGCGCCAAGACTCAGGGCAATACATCTGCAATGCAACCAACATCCACGGCTACAGCGAAGCTTACACGCAAATGGAGGTGGACAGTGAGTGGACACGTGTCTCTTTTTTCACGTCACTGTTTCACTTGCCAGGATAACAGCAGGTTTCCCGTTTCCCTCCTCACGCAGCTCCTCCCTATGCCACCTGCCTCCCTGACCAGGTGAGGCTGCAGCCCGGCGAGGCTCTGCAGCTGCAGTGCCTGGCGCACGGCTCTCATCCCATCAAATTTACCTGGAGCAAAGTGGGCCGTGGAGCCCTTCCTCCAGGGTCGCACACCACCAAGGATGGAAAGCTTATGGTGGCTCAGGTCAGAGTCGCCGACAGTGGGACCTATAAATGCGTGGCCACCAACCACGTCGGTTCCAGCGAGGCTCAGGCCAGAGTGGTGGTCAGAGGTGTGTAGATGTTGGGGTTGGAGTGCAACATTTTGGTGTCTTTGCTACTCATTGATATTGTTTCCATTCCTAAAAGCCTGATTGCCTGTGTGTTTTTTCAGCTTAAACCAACGTTCCTCAACTTCGAGCCATCTGTGGAGTCCTTGACAAACTTTCCACAGGCCTGCGTTACTGGCTTCAAGAGGTCCCAAACCTAAATCCAACCATTAAATAACACACTATTCAACGGAGCAGTTATCCCGGACTGCTTCAACTTCAAACTTGCGATATTTTTGTGCACAGGAAAGAAGTACGTTTTTTTTATCTGCTTTGGAATTCTGTATGAAGGGATGATCTACAGATGGTGTGGGAGTTGTGTCCTTGACTGGTTTCTCCCACACTCACTGCGCTCCCTTTTTCAATGCCAAATCTTCCCCAGTGCTTTCACAAACATATCAAGGGAAATATCAACTGACATTAAAGACCATAACATTCCACGCACTTTGTGAAAGTCGTATTGTCAAATATAAAATGGACATAGCAACACCTAGGTCTAACACATACTGACTTCTCAACATCCTTCTGCTCCCTTTGTGTTTCCAAAGAGAGTGTGTCGTCTCCATAGAAGTCAAAGTAAGACCAATAGGCGTGTGAAACCTACACACTGTCTCAACACAATCCGTTAACTTGAAAACTAAAGCGGAACAGACAAAGTTCTGTTTGATCAACCACTCACAGCAGAATTGCCAAGTGTGTTTCCTGGAAAGGAATATTTCTAGTATCTTATCTCTGTGGTATCTGCTGAATGTGACCGTTGTGTCCCTGGTAAGACGCCCAGCCTCGCTGGGATTGAAGCGCATCTACCGTCTCCTCCCTCCATCTTTACAAGCAACTTCAAAGCCGGGGAGGAAACATCTGCACTCAGTCATCTCACCAACACCCCCTCAATTCACAACCAGGCCAGGGCAGAGCGGAGAGGGCTGTGCTGCAGAGACGCGGAGTCGAGGAAGGAATTGCCCAAAATTACATTTAGCATTGATTTGTTGGTAAGAACATGCTGGTGGGAAGTGGAGTACAGGGCGAATCAGAGATCCAGAGTGACTTCATTACAGAGCTGTAGTATACTTTTATTCAAAGAAAGGAACATTGAAGTCTTGAAATTCCTGTCTAATTCAAAATCAAAGATAATGATTCTGAAATGATCAAGTGACAGCAATATCAACAATTGGTGAAGTTATCTTGACGTGAATTGAAAATCTAAACCACCAAAGCAGCTGAACTGCTGCTATGAGATAATGCAATGCGAGGCAGAAGAAGATGAGTGATAAAATCATTATCTTGTAGAAAAAAAAAAAACAAACTTGTGTTTGTCCGTACACATTCGTGCTTCGGAGCCACGTACTCATGAGACGTGGAGATATTTCTCATGACATATTTTGAGACTGTGAGATAAACAGTGAGCACAGATGGCGTCCCAGAAAAGGAACGTCAGTCCACACACACTCACACTTTGTCACAAATACATCCAGGCAACGCACCAGTTTACACTTCAGGAGGGGAACTCGGAGGTGATGCACTCCCTCTGGGCCCCACTTTGTTTATGTTAGCTTTAAGTGTGTCTACATAAAAAAAACATGCCGCACGTCCACCGTCTGCGTCCGCATACATCAGTCACCGCACTATTCCCGCTCCCTCGCCGATATTTAAGGACACAAATCTAAATCTAGGAAGCAATCCGCTCCGGCTCGTTCTTCGATTGTGTGGGAAAACGAGATCATACAGCGCAGACCTAACGAGGTAAGCGCTTCCTTTTGCAGGAAGTTGGACGTGAAAGGGAGCCGCGGGTCGAGCGTGTTGCTATGGTGCCCACCTGTGGAAATGGGAAAAAAGAGGGAGGGCTGGGCTAAGAGCAAATTACCGACAGTTCTCTGAGTCAGAAAGTGAGCTGATGGGCTGATAGTGAACACTCGCCCCATTGTGCTGACCGCATGGTGACATCACATGCTGGCTTTCGTCTGCTCTCACGTCGTCAGTGCAGTGTTCCTCTTTTCAGACGCTGCAGCAGGAGGCCACAACGGATGCTAATGCATGATGGCTAAGATATGAACAGCCACATTAGGAGAAGTCAGCAAACCCTCAAAAAATTTCCCTCATGTCTATAAAGAAACCCTGATATATGATTGTTCTAAAGATTAGGTCTTACCGCTTATGCAATCTTAATGCATGCTGTAACTGTTACCGGGCATCACACACACAAGCATTTTGCAAGTCATGACTTTGCAAGATTCTGCAGCTTCCTGTCTCTGCAATGATCTGATTCCTTTTTACAACTGATGTTTCTTCACATGCTGAATTAAAAAGGATGGATAAAAAAGACCGTTAACACTGGCAAACAAACAACAACAGCTAGCATCAAGCAAATCAAATTCCAAGGAAATCTCCTGACGAACTGCCAAGACAGGGAAACTGATGAGGAAACAGGAAGTGGACAAGTTATTGAGAGGAAGTGCTGATGATGATTCAGTTGCATTGCATGCACAACAGTAGAATTAACAAACTAGGAGAATCATAATTCTACTCACCACTGAATTTTTCAACACTTAAATGCCATTTTACACTGTTAGCAACAGATATTGCACCCTGGCTCTGGAAGACTGGATTAATTCGATTGGATTTACAGTGTTGACAACAGGGCATTATAGAATTTCTACCCTCCGCCATCTTCTTCACCATCTTCTTCATCATCTTCACCATCTTCAACATCTAGCAATGTTGCTATAGCAACCACACCACAAAAAATTGATTTTCTTGGCCATTCTTGTTTATCAAGCTTTATGTGTAAGTGTATGAAAGGAGCTGCTTCAGGCTCTGCATGATGAAGAGAGTTTAATTGGAGGGTGTCAGCAAACTGAGGGTTTGGAGGTAATGGCTAGCCCCCACTTAGCAACACGCAGTGGTTGTGCGCATCAATCTGTGCCAGGCTGTAGGAGACGCCAATGCTGTGGCTGGTTGTTGTCAGGCAACATAAATAAAAGCCACCAGTGGGAGACTTCTGTGGTGGCTGCCTTGGCCACCACATGCAAATCTCCATCCATCTCAGCTTACATCCATGAGGTCGCATCGCCCTACTTCCTGCTTCATATTTTGCCCGACACAAACGATTCATATCTTGAGAAAATTAGATGTGCGTTTGCGTTTCTGTGTGTGTTGCTTCCAGGGAAGGTGTTTCACGATCCAAATCTGGCTGAAAATATGCGTTATAAAAACCAAAGACAGACGGGAGCTGCCTGATAGGGCGCCAACAGACAGAACGGGGTGTACAAATGGTGGTCTTGCTCGCGTTCCAGCCTCCGCTATTAGTATTGAGTTACAAATACACGTCAGCCAGTCGTAAATTTGGTCTCTGAAGCTTATTAAGACGGTGATGACAACACCAGCACCTCTCTGTACCACTATTGCAAATTAATAACAATGATGATGAATGACTGACTACTTCATAACTACTACTGACAACAATAACGATAATAATAATAAAGAAGCGAGCAAGAAAAATGTAAAACTTCAAGAAAAATGTTAAACTAGTAAAATGAAAATCATTAATGGGTGTTTTTGTTGCACAGAACAAATCCATGGGAAATAGGACTTAACTAATACAACTGTCTTCAGGAATCCTTTTAGATTAACGATCAGAAAGAAAGGAAGAAATATGATCATTTAGATTCAATATTTCAATCCTCCATAGAGTGAATGAAGTCAACTTAATTTTAGCATTTTAGCATTATTAGCAAATACACTACAGGTCAAAAGTTTTAGAGTATCCCAATTTTTCTGTTTCTTATTGAAATCCGAGTAGTTCCAGTCCAATGAACGGCTTGAAATGGTGCAAAGGTAAGTGATAACTTCTTTGATAAGTCAAAAGTTTAGAGTACATTAAAACTGACTCCACGATTTGTTTTTTTAACTTCAGTTGTTCACATATTCTGTGCTTGAATTTCAGAGCGCACAATAAAAAGCGTAATTTTCAATGAAATTCTTTAAAATTTGGGATGTTCTAAAACTATTGGGCGGCAGTGTACCTGAAGCAATTTCAGAGACATCTGACTTTGTGTGTACTTTGTGTGTGTTTCAGTGTGTGAGATGGGGGTGAGGTGCAGTGGCTTTGTTTGTGGTTTTGCTTGCGTCCTGTTCTGACTATTCTTGGTCGAAAAAAAAAAAACATTTCTGAGGAAGAAAGGATATGTTTACTGATGCCTCTGACTCTTTGAGTCGCATTATTTTCAGCGGCTTTGATGATGAATAAATAGTCATTCGTTAGACTTCTTGGCGCAGCCGTCACTTTGACAAACAATATCTGAAGGTGCAGTGCCTCTTTCAGGCACACAGTCAGACGTTTTGGTCGTCAGAATAGAGTGAGGAGATGCACTGTCCTCTACTTTCATTCATCTAAGGCCAAACTACACATTCCCCTCTTTCACTGCCCCCCTTGATAAATCAATAATAGCGCCGAGGGTGCAGAATAAGCTGCTTCATAGGCGTCCATCCACCTTGAATGAGGAATTTGAAGTGCACATGGTTTCTAGCAGAATATACTTATTCATCAGCTTTTAAATCCTCTCTTATCTGCAATCCTCCCTGTGGTCTGGCGATATTTGCTTGACGTCAAGCTTTTGTTCATTTTTTCACAATTTCTGTCACACAGCAAAGCCACAGGAACATTTTTTGCGCTGTCTGGTGAATAAGCGCTCCAAAGTCAATTGGAAAACAGCAACTGACAGCAGAGAGTTGATTGAATTAATGCTGGCTTTGTCGGTCCATTTTTTTGTACTGATTTGATTTATTAGCTTGGCTTCTTTTCTGGATGTTTTACGGTCTACGCTGCAAAAATGTGCACGTCTGTTTACTTTAGCTGTTTTACTGCTGCTCGGTGAATGCACCATGACCCACTCAGTGCACTTAGAATGTACACGTGTCTTCAAGTGGAGCAAAAGTGCAAACCCAGTGCACACACACACACACACACACAATTAATGTAGTGCAGCTAACAGGTTAAAATCTAACACAAAATTGATTAGAGGTGATGTTTTCTGGTGCAGTACCAAGCAAGACTGTGAAAATACGGTAAACTATCGGAAAATCTGTTTACATGACCTACTTTTAGGAATTGCTTTGAGGCAGTATGTGATTTCATGCTGCCTGGAATATATGATTTTATGATGTTCATCTTCGCTGCCAGGCTTTCTTTGGAGGTCTTTTGGGGGGAGCAGCTGTTGCGATGTTGAGAGGTTCTCTCAGTGTGGACAAAATCACCTCGGAATCACAACTCAAGCAGCTTAAAGACGCACACAGGATGGCTCTGTTTTTTCCTCGGATAAATCTGGAAATCCTGTCCAGTTAGATGTCCATTTTGGGTATTCAAAGGAAAAATAAGCAAGCAAGTTTTGGGTATGTTAGGAACCAGGCAAAACATCTGACAGGCAAAACATCTGACAAAGTCCTGCAAATATGAGGTTTGTCACATGGCTCTCCTTTGTAGAGGTTGCGTATTGTGCGCCGGTATTGTGGATGTCACCACACAAACACACACACACACGGATACAAACTCAGACACACATAAGGAACATCTCAAAGCACCACTGCAAACACATAGTGGATCTTCCATACAAACAAACAAAGCCTCGGCGTGTTCGTCACAGTTTAGGTCATGGGTAAACAATGCCGGAGAGCATGTGATTGGACAGGAAGCTTAAGTAAGAGCTTCTATTTCCAGACTGTTTTACTGAGGCGAGGCTGTGTTGCATTTTTGAGATGTTGCAGGTTAGTTGCTTACAGATGCCCACACGCAGGATTAGACGGGGAAAACTGGTTACGCACAGGAAGACGTCTCGAACCCGATTTGGCCGATAATGTATCAGTCTGTAGGTACCAATCTGTGAAGATAACTGCTGTGGTTCAACACACTTGCACGCACACACGCTCTTGATATGCAAAGGAAGACCTAAGCACTAAACCACATGTCCGGCTTTGTCCTATCTGTCCAGTAGTCGGTGATGCACAGCAGTCTTGCTTAAATGGCTCTCTGCCTCTGACAAATCGCTTTTTTCTCATGAAGCGTCTGCAGCTGGATGACTGATGGCGACAGTGTTCAGACACACAGGCGCAAACACAAACACACACACACACACTCATGCATGCACACGCAGGCAGGCAGGCACGCACGCACACACGCACGCATACGCATACACACACACAGCTTCATCCCTTTGCATTCAAACAGTATAAAATAATGTATATCCCCATATACCTGTATGAACACACAGTAAATGTTCAAATCCTACAAAAATACATGTTCAATGACACACAATGTTCAATGTTTACATTTCCAAGATCAGTGCGTCAACTGATAGATAAAGTACGTACCTACACACACATGCACATAGATCATTTCTTAACAACATGTGCCTGCTTTTGCTTTGGGTCGTGTTTACTACATTTGGCTGAGGCCATCTCACTCGCAATCTGCTTCCTGTCTGCATGTGCAAGTGATTTGTCTGTGTGCGTATGTGTGTGTGTGTGTGTGTGTCTGCATATGTGTGTGTGTCCGTCTGTGTGTGTGACTGTCTGCCTTTGTGCATCTGTGTCTCTCTGCATCTCTCCCGGTCTGCGTGTCTGTCCCCGCCTCTTTGAGAAGACGCTGAGAAATGGTGTTAAAGAGCCAGGATGAGCCTGGGGACAAAGACAGCAGTGCTCTCCTCTTTTATGGCTGAATGGCTGTGCGCGCCCATTGTGTGTAAACAGTGTGTACCTCCTGTGTGTGCATGTGTGTACCTCCTGTGTGTATGTCATGTTTACATGGTGTGCGGATTTTGTTCATTAGAGCACAACACCAGTGAGGCCTCGCCACAGATACTCGTCTCTGTGTCACATGCTAAAAGTGTGACCCATCATAGGGGAAGAGATGGCACTTGTATGTCTCAGTCACTATGGCAACACAAATTACACACACAGCTTTCAATGCCAGGAAGCAAAGGTCAGACACAGCAAAGTTACACAGTTTTTCCAAATTGTTACAGTAATACATTTGCCTTCATCGAGCAGGATTTATGCTTCAACGTCCAACGGTTTTCTGAAACTTTCCTGATTCCTGACTAATCAACAGACACTCAAATCTACAATTTGTTGATTTCTGAGGTTAGTGAAGGATCTGAATAGCGATCATTTGTGGCTGAGTTCAGACCAAAAGTTGCAGTTTGGTCGTTATCTGGGAACAATTTCTAACGTTTCTTTCAGTATTGCCCCACACAGATACTACTTTTAGAGTGCTTCCTCATCATGGTCTCGGTAAAAAGATAAACAGAAACAGAATATGATTTATGACTTATCCATGACAGAACTAATTTTGTGGTGAATGTGTGCACTCTATTCCTGCCATCCATTATGTCTGGCACAAAGCAAACCAAACAGCTAATCTACGCAGCGCTGCTGTATCAGCTGTAAATATTGCCACTTATATGTCCACCTTGAAAGGTTTGGGGCCTGTTGGTCGAGATTCTGTAACATTCAGTTGATAAGAGCCAATAGCTTTGTTATAAGCAGAAAGGGTGGAAATCACCCTGGAGGCCTCTCTGACACTGACATTGTCATAAAATCAACATTTATATCCTTCAATAACACACCCACATTCAGCTCCGTTGAACAGCAGCTAATTCAATTTCTGAAGACAGACAGGCGCCTTATGTATCCCAAGTGTCACTGATAAATAAAATGAACTGTTGTCTGGAGCGCAGATCCGCTTGACAATGGCCTCACATTCACTCATATGATTATATCCTGGTTTGGTGTCCCACTTGTGGACACGACGGCACTTCCCTTGGAGGAGTCTGGATTGGAACCTGGAGCCCAACCTGACGATGTTGTTCCTTTTGTAGACCAACACAGTCAAAGTCACAAGTCAAAATCAACTTTATTGACAGTTCCTGTATATGTACAGACGTTTAGAGGGCTGAAATTGCGTCCCTCTCTCAGCCATGGTGAGAGCACAATACACAAAGTAGATGCACAAAGAACATGAAATGTAGGGAGCAGTGTGGGGGAAGTACAAAATATCAAAAAGTGACAATGGCAGTGCAAATCCAGTGGCAGTGCAAAGTACAACGGCTGTGCAAAGGTGGCTCAAAGTGGCAAAAGTTGCAAAGTTATGCTACAGACACTTTTCTCATTGACCAAAAGCACTTTTCACTGTTTAATCAAGGTTACTGGATCTGACACTGACTTCAACCACATTGTTGTTGTTTTCAAAACTAACAGCAACATTTTCCTCATCTTGTCACCGAGGTCACCCTAGAACGGACATGTTTACATTGAGAGGGAGGCAAGACGAAGAGGTTGACTCCTTGCGGTTGGACTTACAGGGGTGGGGGGAAAGCCCGCAGTCCTCTACCTGGGAGAGTTGAGAGTTTCACAAGGCCTTTCAATGCCTCATCAAACTCCTCCGCGAAATTGAG
>OMPJ01010372.1:0-12710 GCA_900312935.1 Carapus acus
TGGCAGGCATTGCGGCTGTCTGGCACCCCGCAGGAAGAAGGCTGGTTGGAGATAAAGCTTGCTTGTGCTTCGGCGTTGGTGTATGAGCACACACACACACACACACACACGTCACGCTCGCCTCGTGCCGTGGAATTAAACAACCCGACAGTGGAACGTTCTTATCCGCGCTGACGGGCTTTTATCTGAACTCGGCTGAAGTCTTTTCTCGCAGCATTTAGGAGTGCAGACGCCAACCGATTTCGCATCAACACATTCTAGAACTATCTTTGTTTGTGAGGGAAGAGCACATCAGAAGGATGGCGACAAACAGCCTGGCGCCGGTAAAATTGCTGTTTCCTTGCCGCTAACAGCAAACGAGGATGTTTACAGGGCTAGTAAGAGTTGTGAGGCCTCGCAGCAACAGGTGCAGCGCTAGCCGCAAACCCTGGCGCACTCCGGCTCGCAGCCCTCCTCAAATCACACACGGCCCTGCATCTGTCGGTGCCAGAATCGCGGCAGGCCGAGCACGTCCCCTGGACGGAACGCGGCCGAGGTGTCGCTTCTTTGAAGTGGCTCGGTGTTATATAAATAGAGCCGCCTCGCTCGCGGCAGCTGGCCGAGAACGCTGCCTGTCCGCCTCCTCCTCTCTCCTCTTCGGCGGAGAGGCCAAACATGGAAATATATGGCAAACGCTGCAAAATGTGCGCCAAGTCGCTCACGCTGTCCAAGTGTCAAACCCGGGCTGGGATTCTTTTACAGGTCGGCCTCCTCACAGCCGCTAACACGCTCCATCCATCACCGCCACGCCGTCCAGGCAGATATTGCAGTGCGCTCACTTTTTGGCAACCCGTTATTCCGCCTGTATCTATTTTGGCTTAGGTTCTTGTCAGATACCGCAGGTGTGTGTGTGTGTGTGTTTGTATTTGCGTATTGACCGGGCAGCTATGTTGCAGGTCCGTTTGCTGTTCAAAGCGATCCAACAAATCCGAAATAGCACGGCAAACACAATCCGGAATGTTTCCGAACTGACCTGCGCGACAAATCTGGAACCGCCGGTTGAAGGGAAGATAAATTTCCAGGGTCAAGAAGGTGATTTGTTTCGATTTAAATTAATGAGGACTTGTCGTATTAAATCTGTGTGTGACCTGGATCGCCCCCTGGAAAATCTCACACACTCGCAAACGCTGCCTCCCCCACACACATACAGTACACACACACACCTCTCCACTCCCCTCCTCCAATCGGTCCGCACCTGATTTTCCCAAACTATGTGGTGTCCAGCTGTGAAGTTCCTCCTCCTCCTGTCTGTCAGGATAAATCCTGCATCGACCCGCTGTCTAAACTGACCGCCGTAATCCCTCCTCTTCCTCCTCCTCCCCACCTGCTTCCTCTCCGCCAGCTCCTCGGGTATGACCCTGCCGACCCCCTACTACCAGCCAGAGGAGGATGATGAACGCCCCTTCATCTGCTCCCTGGCATCCGATAATGGCATCATGTCATGTACCGACGTGCCGGCGCGCCGCGAGGGGGGCCGCACCTGCTGCCTGGACAAGGAGGACGCGCTCCACAGGCAGGCTCTGGGTCTGGCGCCCGAGCCCCTGGCCAACAGCAGCGGCGGCGCCATGGGTCTATGCATCAACTGGCACCAGTATTACACTCGCTGTCACACGGGGAACACCAACCCGCACAAGGGCGCCATCAACTTTGACAACATCGTCTACGCCTGGATTGTGATCTTCCAGGTACTTTGTATGTGTGTGAGTGTGTGTGTGTGGAGAAGGCGTTAAAGACAGTGACAGTGTTGCAGATGTGTACACCCAGTGTAGCAAAACCGTTGCTGTTGTCGGTTTTTCTCATGATGGCAGAATAGAAAAACAATACGCCACATGTGTCAAACTTAAGGCCCGTGGGCCAAATGTGGCCCAATGCGTCATTGCATGTGGGCCATGGATGCTTGAATAACTTTCAATACACCAGAGTGTCAAATTCAAGGCCTGCTGCATCATTGTATATGGTCCATGGGCGCCATTTTGATTATACTCACTGTTTCAATGTAAGCCTGCTTCACTTAAACGAGCACTTACCTGCAAACTACATCTCCCAATATGCTCGTGGATCATGTTACTGGTAAAGTGACGGCAGCTGTGCCCCGACCAGATACACGCTATATAAAAAGTCTGTTTCTCAAGAAACACCAATGTGGCTCAAGTGAGGGAACAAGGTTGTTGACTTGTTGATAAAATACAAAGATCTGCAATGTAATAAAGACCTGACATATTTTTACATGTATGCAATTGGGATATCTATAAGTTGAATCAGTAAAAAACTGTTAATATTAGATATTTTGAAATGGGTACAATGTAGTTACATTTGATGTTAGATTACATTTGTACTTCCTTAACGATTGCCATTGTCCTTGAGGGCCACCGCCATGCTGATGTGCCCCTAGGTCAGGGGTCAGCAACCCGCGGCTCTGGAGCCGCATGCGGCTCTTTAGCGCCGTCCTAGTGGCTCCCTGGGGCATTTTCGAAAATGTGTGACAATGGATAAAAATGGGAAAAATTTGATTTTTTTGTTTTAATATGTTTTTTCTGGGAGGAAAAAAGTGACACACAGATTCTTAACGTTTTCCAATGCAGTAGAAATATTAAGAATGAGTATTTGATTCATTAATAAAGCTTATATAAGGCTTTTGAATTTTTTTGCGGCTCCAGACAGGTTTGTTTTTTTACTTTTTTGGTCCAATATGGCTCTTTCAACATTTTGGGTTGCCGACCCTTAGATTATACCGACTGTTTCAATATAATTCTCCTTCAACTACATCTCCCAGAATGCACATGGATCATGTCCTGGGAAAGTGACTGCAGCTGTGCCCCAACCAGATACACACTTTATGAAATGTCAGTTTGTCAAGACACACTAACGTTGCCCAAGTTAGGAAACCACGTTGTTCACTTGTTGATCGAATGTTAACTGATGATTGTTGATTAATTCAGGTCTCTTGTCCTGATAAAATACAAAGATCTGATATAATATATACTGTATATATATAGATATGATAATAGCAAAGACCTGACATATTTTTACATGTATGCAAATAGCATATGTGTAAGTAGAATAAGTAAAAAACTATTAATATTAGATATTTCAAAATGGGTGGTTACATTTGACATTAAATCACATTTATACTTCCTTAACAACTGCCATTGTCATCTGGCCCCTGGTGGGCCACCGCCATGCTAATGTGCCCCTCGGTGAGTTTGACACCCTGTTGTATGCTGTGTAACTGTTAGTGTAGCGTAGCACAACATAGCACTGTTATTGCACCCTCGGTATACCAATATTGATCGTATGTCTTTCTGCAATGTCTTGTTTGTTTTTCTGCCGCCGCTAATTAGCTTGTCTGCTCTGTGAGATTTGTGAGAATAGGCCCCATTCAAACGCGAGCGACCACCGCTGACACCCGAGCGTTGAAAAAATGAATTGCTCAGTGAAGTGTCTCACTTGAGAAAATGTTGCTCTCCCTGCAGGTGATCACTCTGGAGGGCTGGGTGGAGATCATGTATTATGTGATGGATGCTCACTCCTTCTACAACTTCATCTACTTCATCTTACTCATCATCGTAAGTCACATTTATTGTTAGCTTTATCGCAGCAGCGCCTGCCAGTCGGCGAAAACGGAAAGACACCGTGGAATCGTTCGCGTCTCCACCTTCAAACAAACCTCCTGCCGACCTGGACATTGGATCTCGGCAGTCCGGCGTTATTGATGTGTTGAATTCACGCATGCCTGAGTTAGCATGTTGTGGCTTTTAATTGATTTGTGACCATCAATGGGCGGTGAGAGGAAACCAAAAATCCTCAATCGATGTTAGCAGGAGGGGAGAAGGCAGGAAGACAAGAAGGTGAGGGAAGGACGAGGGGACATGGGAATGTGCAGGACGCCCAAACAGACAAGGGCACACAAACACTCCAGGAGGTGTGAGGGAAGAAGGCAAGAAATAGTTTGGAGGCCCAGAGAGAGAGTGAGTGTTGTGTGTATCTGTGTGTGTGAGGAGGGAGGAAGCGGGGAAGGAAGAGGCAGGGGGATAGAGAGAGCGAAAGAGAGAAGGAGGAGGAGGGTTTGGGAGAGAGATCATGGGGGATGTTGTGCCGCAGCGGCCCGGTTTTATGAGAGCGCATGTTTTATGAATAGAATAAACAAAAAGTGCACGCAGCCTGTGACTGGGAAATATTGGGAGCCTCTCTAATCATCAGCCTTTCCTCACAAAGACAAATATTAAACGCTGCGGAGGAGGAGAGATGAATAAAAGGAGGAAGCAGCGGAAAAGCCACCAGAAACCTCCAAAGCGGATACGGAGAGACGAGACAGTGTTCCGCCGCGTCTTGCAAAGAGCGAGGGAGCGGAGGGCAAATGGGAGTAAGGAGGAAGTGTTTGCGTTTGGCGTGATATGGTGCCACCAGGGGGGTGTGAGGAGCAAAGGATTGGGATTGGGAGGTAATAATTGGATCCCTTTACCTCGTTTGCCGCCTCAGCGAGGCCCCTGGTTTTGAGGCTGATGGGATTTGTGGTGGTGGTCGTTGCGGTGGCTCAGGTTTGAGGCGTCATCGTCAAGCTAAATGAGGAAGCTTCAATCACCAGAACCTTCAAGAAGTTGATGATGAGTATACAATAATCCTTCGCTAAATCACGGTTCACCTATTGCAGCCTCGGTACATTTTGGATTTCTTTAAATGTTCAATGTGAACGAATATCGCGGTTTCCGAGGTGCATTGTTGGTTTGGAAGTCCGATCGAAATTTAGATTTTCTTAAGATTTGAGGATATCTGTCCAGGAACAAGGCATTTTCTAGCTTAGCTGTAAAAAAATACCAAAATTACAGCGCAGCAGAGGCAATATAGCTTTTAGCATCCGGCACTGTTCAGTTCACTCTCTGCTCTCGCATCTACATCATCTTTAACTGCGTCGGGTAACGTTATTTCAGGTTTTGTGTAAAACTGTAACTCCATCGAAACCCAAACGATGCTGCCCAAACGTCTCTCACCCTCTAAACCCTCTGGCATCGACTCCAAGCGCCAGAGGAAGATGCTTATGATAGCGGAGAAGGTGAAACTGTCAGGGTTCAGGGCAGGAATCAAATGCAGGGCAGGGCAGAGGTTAGTGGTTGTGTTTTATTTTTGTAGTCCATCGGGCAAACTCAGAATCCAGAACCAGGTTCAGGGTCAAAAACAGGCAGACAGGGAGGCACAGAATAAACATGAGGATCTGATTCTTAGGCAAAAACCAGAATCCAGAACGGGGTAGGGTCAAAAACAGGTAGACAGCACTGAGACAGCACTGGTGAAGGTCACAAATGACCGCCTAAGCGCCTCCGATAAAGGTCTCACTTTGTGCTAGTTCTTCTAAATCTCAGTGCCGCATTCGACACCATTGACCATCAGATCCTTCTACAAAGACCAGAAGATCCAATTGGCATCAAAGGAACCGCCTTAAGCTGGTTTAAGTCATATTTTTTCAGATAGACTTCAGTTTGTACATGTTAATAACGCGTCCTCTGAGCATACTAGGGTTAGACATGGAATCCCACAGGGCTCCGTACTGGCACCAATTCTGTTCACCATATGACAAGTACAGAGTATATGCGACGATCCGATCAACAGAGAAACTAACAGACAAAGGCAAAGACAAACATGTTGTTGAGTTATTGTTCTCAGACCCAGACACAGAAAAAGAGTTTTAGGCTTAGCCGCTACATTTTAAGTACAGCACCGTACTTGAACCATCACTTGAACCAATTCAATTTCTACTTTGTGGATTTTCACATATTGCAGGCAACTCTGGAATACAAGGGATTGCTGTAACAGGCAGAGCATCTCACAAACAAAAATACCAAAAAAAACTGACAATGAGAGGCAAGTTCGAATCAGCTCAGGGGCGATCGAAACCTCCACGGCATCACTGGGACGCCGCTTGTCTCACCCGTCCTCAGAAGGCACTGTGACATCCCGGGGGTCACCTCGCCCTCTTCGGCCGAACTTATAATTGTGTGACTCGCCCCATCTTCTGCGGCCGGCCGTGTCATCTTCAGTGGACGTGAGATCGGGTTCTTTGAGCAGGAACGTGTGGAGACGAGCAAGTTGGACGTCGGTGTCAAGCTGCATCTCATCTCCATCTGCTCCATGCTGCGTGGAGTGCGGGGTGTGTGCGCGCGCGTGTGTGTGTACAGTAACTGGGTGGGAGTAAGTCGTTGCTGAGTGAGTACTGCCAAGATGGCATTCATTGAGATGCCGCTTGTGTGTGTGTGTATGTGTGTGTTGCTCAAGAGCCACACTGTATGGATATGAATGCTAAATGATAAATATGTATGACAGCAGTGTATGATTACAGACACACAAACACACACACACACACACACACACACACACACACCAGAGTCACTAAGCCTGCCATCATAATTTGGATGTGTGTTTGGTAGGACATGTGCTGATTTTTTGCAGCGTGCGCGTGTTTGTGTACGCATGCATAATGCAGCGATCACCCGCGTGTGTGATATTGGACTGTCGTCTCTGATTATGCGCAGAGGCTGTCCACTGATCTCACACACACATACACGCCCACACACGCACACGTACACACACACACGCACAAACACACAGATGATTCAAGGCTGGAGGGAAATCAAAGCCCACACACCTGCAGACCTGCAATGACCCACAGGCCACAGATGGGTATCTCTCCTCCTCTCTCCCAACACACACGGCCTGTGCACACACACACACACACACACACGCACGCACACACACCCTCCGTTTCCCCTCATCTTTGATCAATGTGGGTCCACAGTAGAGGAAGGTCATTAGATCTTGAATCCATTTACATGTATGCATATATGCATGCGTAATGTACACAGTCTTTTTGTACTTGTGCATGCGTGTGTGTGTGAGTGTGTGTGTGCGTGCGAATGTGTGTGCGTGTGCGCGTCTGCCGCACAGATTTGCGAGGAACAAAGCCACGGCTCCGCCTCGCTCTGGTTTTTGGAATTGCTCCGCATTAGGTTCTATTGACTTAATCATTGTTCTGCACTCAGCTGTGCTCCGTTTCCGTTTTTTTCCCCATTTCTGCTGCCCGGCCGACGTCCCCGCCGCAGCTCGAGAAAAAAGCTCGGCCAGGTCCGGCCCCTGGCTTTGATCCCCGAGAATAAAACCCCCGAGGCTCTTAAAGCGTCCGGGGCAGAGAGCGGGGACGACCGGAAGGGACGTCGGACAAGTCGGAATAAAGGGAGAGACGGGAGAGACGGTTGGACTGGAGTGGAGTGGGTGGGGGGACGACGAGGTCTTCGCTCCGTCTGTCCGCTCCAATCGGCCTCAGCCAGGCGGAACGTCGGCGTGTGGGACTCCAGTGTCTGCGGGGCGATTGGCACGCGATATTAGAATCCAGGAGACACAAACACAACAGTTTCATGACAGAAGCGGAGCTCCTCCCCCCTTCTCGGATGTGTACATCCACGATTTAATTAAACTCCGGCACACTGTCATTATCTTCCCTCACTACTTTCTCCCTCATATTTCCCAGTTGCCTCTCGGTCGACTTAATGTCATTCTCATTCCGAACCTGACGGTTATTTCCCGCCTCCTGCCATCCGTCATCTCGTCGTCTCTCCCCCCCTCAGGGCTCTCCCTTTCCCACGACGATCCACGTCTCCGTTTCCATCGAAATGCTCGCACAGGTGATGTAACTTTTGTCCCCCTGGCTTCCGTTTTTGTGGTTTCGCCCTCAGATCGGCTCCTTCTTCATGATCAACCTGTGCCTGGTGGTCATCGCCACCCAGTTCTCGGAGACCAAGCAGCGGGAGCACCAGCTGATGCAGGAGCAGAGGGCGCAGTGCCTGTCCTCGTCCACGCTGGCCAGCATGGCCGAGCCGGGCGACTGCTACGAGGAGATCTTCCAGCTGGTCTGCCACGTCCTGCGCAAGGCCAAGAGGAGGTCGGCCGCGCTCTACTACACGCTGAGGGGCAAGCCCCTGCCGGCTGGCAGCAGGGGGAACCGCAGAGGAGGAGGCAGCGGCAACGTGAACGGGGAGCAGCACCACTCCAGGCACTCCAAATGTGAGCGCGCTCAGTTTGAAGCGGGTATAGTAAATGCCAGATGATGGAATGCACCTGAGTTTAAGCCGCACCAGCTAAATTTAAAAAGGAAATACATTTTGCACGTATACAGAAGCAACTTGACAAACGAGCAACTCAAAGCAGGATTTTTTTGAGATACGGGCCGTCTCTGGGTCCATATTTTAGTTCAGGATACAAGCGGAAATCCGAGTTAGGGTTGGGGTTAGGGTTACTTAGGAGTGATGCATGGGGACACCAGCACGAGTCACAATCTATGACCGCTCGCACAATCTATGACGATTTGAAAGTACAAGAAACAGGAAGTTCAGCATCATTCCAGGCTCGTCATGGGTGGTTTGAGAATTTTGAGAGAGACTTTGAGAGAACCAACATCGATTGGGTGGTGAGGCATGGAGAAGCATCTAGTGCGGACGTTAAGGCGGCGGAAGGATACGTCACACCTTCGGCTGTAGGTGTTGCGACATGAAGAACGATATGCTTACAGCAAGTGTTAAGCTGGGACTAAACCCCATTATTCTGGAGAAAAATGGCTGGAACGGATTGGAATTATTGTAGTTATTACAAATGAAAAAAATTGTTTCAGACAAGAGCAGATTGACTTGCATGATCGGTCACAGAACTTATTTTACTCATATCTTAAGGAACCACTGTATAAGCCTCACCTGAATATAAGCCGCAGCTTTTCATGTTTTTTCTTTTCATGTAACATTTTTACACAGAGAGTAATAAACGTAAACGTAGTATCCATTCAAACCGTGCTTTTTTTTTTTGCAAACTACCTGAAAATCGTCAGTACGGCACCCTCGTCTCACCAATAATTCGTTGATGTTTTCCTCTTTGGTGGCCAGATCGAACGCCATCACCTTAAAATCTGCATCATATGCATTTTCTCCTTTGTCGTCCACGACGAGGTTGTGTGTATGATTCGTAAAATGACTGTTCAATATCTAAATCGAAATTACCAGTAGGTGTCTTCCTCGGAGCGTAAACTTTCCCCTCGTGCCTGTTGGACTTTTGCGCTTCCAGCAAGACTGCCCCCCGGTGGCTGTTAGCCAGTACGAATCTATAGATAAGCAGCACCAGTGAATAACCCGCAGGGCTCACACACTGACAAAAAACTAGCAGTTCATAGTCGGAATTTTACGCTAAGTTCTTTGTGGAGGCGTGAACAGTGCCGCACATACGACAGGATTTCAGTTTAGTCACAAATTGGATGTTCTGCGCAAATATTGGCCTTTTTTCCCTGCGTGTAATTTGATGTTGATGAACTTCCTCTCTAAAGGTCGCGTTTGTGCCATCTAGTAAATGTCACCTTGGAAATGCTTCATCAACAGCATCGTGTGTGTGTTTGTTTGTTTGTGTGTGTGTGTGTGTGGGTGAGGGTGTGTGTGTCTGTATGTGTGACACGTCCTAATGAGGGCCGCTGCAGTCAATTAGATTCCAATGACAAATTACAATACACTCACGCTTCATCTCAAATGCTGGCATCACCGCCTCTGTTCCGCTCAGGATATACTGTGGTCGGTGACCTCCGTCTCTGTCCCCCTCTGTCTCCAGCGTCCCATTGTCCCCACCAAAGCAGGCAGGACAACGGCTCCCAGCCGCTGGCCAACTCCATCACCCTCAGCGTCCCCCAAAGCTCGGACGACTGCCCGGCGTGCGCCGTCTCTCTCAGGGAGGGAGCCAAGACGCCGGGAGACGTCCTCAACGGGGAGGAGCTGGACGAGGACGGGGCCAAGGAGGAGACGGACAAGGAGGAGAACCCCTTGGAGGGGTGCGGAGGAGAGGGGGAGAGGAAGGGGGTGGCGAAGGCCTGCTTCGCGCGTTGCAAGGCGGCGTGGAAGGAAGTCAAGGCCAAACTGTGGGGCATCGTGGAGAGCAAATACTTCAGCAGAGGGATCATGATCGCCATCCTCATCAACACCATCAGCATGGGCATCGAGCACCACAACCAGGTCAGACGCCAAAATTTGCTAAGTTTGCCTTTAGATGTACATACATTTTTAATAATGATTCATGATACTCATCTATGTGAAGACGTTGATTACGTCACTGATTTCTCACAATAAGTATCAACAATGACAACAAGTGTGGAAACAGATATCAGTATCTAGCACTTTATATCCAATAATCTCAGAAACTTAAATTTTCAGATGATCGCTTGCATACTACATTTAGTAGGAAAAATGTCCCATTTTCAATAGCCACTGACAAACCTTTTTAACAAATCAAAATTTTTTTGCGCCATGTTTCAAAAACTTATCAATTATGCAATGTTACAGAAAATCAACTTACATATTTTTAAATAAATGTTGTCACATTTCGAATTAATGACCAAATCTGCAGCATTTTCGGATAGATTTTGGATAAAAACCAACAGCTGCGCTGTACTGTACAGCTGCTGTCCACAGACTTGTCGCACTGGATGCTAAACCACCTGCTTGTCGCCAGATTGAGCTCCAGCTGATTGGTCAAGTTAATGGACATTAGATCGGTTCCATTTTTCTCATTTTGAGGCAACTATCGTTATTGCTTCTTTGAAAACTTCCCCTGGTCAAAAAATGCCTTCTTCTTCTAGATCAGAAAATGTGTAGCTCTAAACGAGGCTTCGGTCGCTTTTAGTGACTTTGTCAACAGCCCTATGAAAAAAACTGTTGGTTACCCAAAGCTGCCTGTAGCTCACAGGCTTTTTCCGCCTGTGGTGCCGTCACCCCGCCAGTGAGACACGAGCAGGTTTGTTTCACAGCTGTAAACAAGAACTCCTCCTTCCATTCGTCGTGAGAGTGATGTTTTCTTTCTTTTTTCTAACATGTTTTTGGGGTAATAAACTGCATTCAGGGCCCGTCTTCGCTGTTTCCGCTAGCTTACTCTACACTTGCACTTTGCTCAATACTGACCATTGAATTATAAAAAAAATAGCAACAGAATAAAAGTAAATCTTAAATGCAGTTCACTGATGAGTGCTGCCATTTTTAGAACAGGCCTGACGGCTCCTCATGTGGTCCTTGCGGGCGACCTGGCGCGTGTTGGTGACCCCTGACCTATGCTCTTGCACGAGTGTAGTCATTTTTTACCCTAGTTAAGATTCCCAAAATATCGAGAATTTTCTCAAAATGAATGAAAACATAATTAAAGAAAAATATTGCCTCATGTCACAAACGTGTGTAATGAGTAATACCTGGAATATGAATATATTAAAATTTTTCTTTATAAAGATTTTGACAACAAATTTTGATAACAACCCGTGGGGTCATTTTTGACCCCAAGTGTGCATCTAAGGCTTTTAGATTTTTAATCCTTTAAGTTTAAATCCTTGAACAATGAACAAACAACTATTCTAATGCACGACAAAAACAAACACATGAACTCTTCCACCCAATCAAAAAATAAGATGCACCCCCACCCCCCAAAAAAGTTATGTGTGCATGTGATGGAGGAGTGTATGTGCATCAAATCTGGTTGTTTTTAGCCCAGATTATTCCACAATATATTTCCCCAACTAAATGCCCAAAAATGGTCATAAATTCCTCATCAAGTCCCATGAAACGTTTTCAACTTTGAAAATTCCTGGAATTTTTTCCTGGAACCCTTAAGAATATTCTACTCTATTCCATCCTATTCAGCCGCAAGTTTGCCAGCGGCCTCAAGTATTGGTTGCTAGCCGTTCGCCAAACGTAAAATATGCAGATGCGGTGGCGGAGAGTCCGGCTTGTTTTTCGGGTCGACGTGGCATCTCGGAAAACAACAAGCGCTCCTCTGAGGCACACACTCCGAAGGAAAAAGCAGGAGGCTTCAAAGAGCAGCGAGGGAGGCCAACGGTGTCAAAATGCAACAATATTCCCTCAGCGGGTGCGCCTGTGTGTGTGTGTGTGTGCGTGTGTGTGTGTGTGTGTGTTGGGGTAGGGGTAAGATGGGGAGGGTGGTTAAGGGTACATCGGCATTGAAATTTTGAAAACTGTCCTGACAGAAAATCCTCCATCTGGATTCAGAGCGAGAGTTTTCAGCAAAGGTCTTTTTGGGACTCGGGTTTGGACGGCGATTACATCATCAGCCGCGTTGCCGCGGGTTACCACGCACGCCGACAAACGGCCCCGCTTTGATACGTTCTCGCAGCCTGCTGGGCAAATTTGTCCAAACAATACAAAGCGAGCTGTCGAGTGAGGAAACACCTCGCGTCTGGAAAGATCCAAAGAAGATATTTTGTTATTTGGAACACGTTTGTGTGATGGTGCTCATCAATGGGCCTGATCCACGCATGGGAAAAGTAGTTTTGATGATGTCGTGTTCAATTCCCAACAAGCAGTTTGTGCACCAGGCAGGCGGATAACTTTTGTGGTGAGGACTTGTCGATCTGGTGCGATAGTGAAAGTAAGCTTCCTTCACGCACGGGATGTTATCGTGTGTGTGTGTGTGTGTGTGTGTGTGTGCGAAGTGGGGGATGTTGCACAGGAGCATCACTGCCTGTCAGCTCTCTGTCAGAGGTGTAAATGTTTAACCGAGCCGGCTCTTTTAACACCGGCCAGGCTCAGAGCAGGGCAGGTGTGTGTGAGGAGGGAGAGAGAGAGTGGTGGTGGTGGGGGTGGGGGAGCGAGAGAGAGGAG
>OMPJ01010375.1:5892-15892 GCA_900312935.1 Carapus acus
CTGCACATCAAAGCACAGCCGCAACTAGCCTGTGAGAGGAGCACTGACCTCCCTGTGCTGCCAAGTGGGAGGAGCCTGAGATGGTGCTGGGAGGTGATTGGTCAGATCCTGAGTTGACAAAGGAGTGTGCACTGAGGTCCCAGTGTTGGGCCGCATTTCCTGGACCTTCACGGGCACAGAGACATGAGGGTGAGCTGGTCCATGCCTCAGCAGAAACCCTCAGGAGGGAGCCACAGAGAGTCCGGCCTGACCGAGAGTTGCTTCCACCGCAGAACCACTGGACAGAAGTCCTGCTTCGCCCCCCAGTGCTGCTGCTGCCACCGCTGCTCCTGAGCTCATTGCTTAAGGGGAGCAAACCGTGCAAGAAGAACAAAAGACTTTTCAGGTGCTGCTGTTCCTTCGCGACCTATTGCTCTGCTGCAGCGTGCGTGACAATTCTTTTAAACTGAACTCAGACACGTACAAGTCAGCAACAAACCTGCAGTGTCAGCAAGTGCGTCAGGCTGAAAAGGGTCAGTTCCACCTGCAAGAAAATCAGGCTGTGAATCGCAGCAGGATCTGGGCAGTACCTGCTCCTGATCCTGATCCTGATCCTGATCCGAGCGGACACTCACCCAGCAGACTGATGAGGAGGTCGTGCTTGGACAGGTCCATGCTGCCTGGACAGGGAGGGGACGGAGACATTAGAAAGAGGGGGGCCGTGAGACAACAAGGGGTCGGAAACAGAAGAGAAATGGCCGCTCAGCCTCTGGCCAGGGGCTACACCTGCAGTCTCCAGCGCAAAGGCTCCATCTGCAAGAGTCCCAGCAACACCTCCGTGTGCGGCTGCATGGCTGTGCTCAGATCCTACGCTCGGCAGCATCTGGGCATCACCTGGCAAGCGCACGCAAGCACAGACAGACACACACACACACACACAGACAGGCACAGTATTAGGGTCATCCTGCTGCGCCACCTGCCGGAGATTCTCCCACACACCGCAGGACGTCCCGAGGGGTGTGTCCGGAAAAAGCAAACACAACTGTGAAAGCGTTACCTGCACTTTCTCCAGCAGAGGGAGCAGAGAGCTCCTGTTCTGCCACTCTGGGACCTGCCGAAGAAACGGACCAAACCAAATTTTCGAGGATGAAGCTGTTGGCTGAGATGTGAAATGTGCCTGCTGATCTCACAGCTGCTTTAAGGGTTAGGGTCTGGGTTAAGGTTAGGTGGCAGAGCTTCAGTCAGTTCGTAATCTTAAGAGTCAGTTTGAAAAATGTTTCACAGTGATAACTTGTGACACCCCCGTTTCAAATGAAATAATCACCAGGAGGAATGACAACAACAGACTTGGATCCAACTGATCCCCACCTGAACATCCTGCCTGCCCACATACTGTATCTCCCATTGGGGAAACATCTGATCTGAAATCATTCTCAACTCATGCGTGCAATCTCATCTTTAAACAGAGGGTGGCACCATATGCCTTTGCTCTCATTGTGTACACAGGAAAATGTCTCCAACGTTCACCTTTGTACAGAGTGTACGTGGAAAGCCTCTTTGGCAAACAATGAAACACTGAGTGGCACACGAGAAATTACAAAACCTGACAAAGCACACCTGGTCTGTTGAGATTGCCGTTGAATAGATTCTGTGATTTCTTGGACAAGCCCCACAGGCCTCTGACTTTGGCTGAATAAATCTTTGGCGAAATTGTCTCCTCACTTTGGCTCCCCGGTTGTGTTTGTTGATGTTTTTAACTCCATTTTCTGGGCCTGAGGCTGTGCAAGTGATGGGGAATGTAAACTCCCACATTTGTGTTCCAACATCCTTCATGTCTATGTTTCTTCTACCATCTGTTGCTTTTTTTGCACTGTCATGAATACAGCCTGACCTCACACTTTAAGTGACATCTTTGCACTCACCATTGGGTTCCACGAGGAGTGACGGCCCCGCTGCTGCTGCTGCTGCTGCTGCTGCTGCTGCTGCACTTTCACCTGCTGTGGAAACAAAAGCAAAGGCCTTTGAAGGTTCTACGTGTGGCAAGTTTTGCTAATGGAGCAAATGTTGCAGCTCAGTATTGGCAGTTGTGTTCTTTGGCCCCCGTCGTCTGATGAGGGAGCTTGTGGAGGTTATGGACTGTACGGCCTGTTTTTATTGCAGGATTCAATCCAACCACCACACTCTCCTCATTCACACTCAAAGCGTAATTGTCATTCTGCATCCAGCAGCACCCTTAAAGTCAGACATGATCACAATTTTTCAAATTTGAAAAATTAGCAGGAACATTGGCACCAACCATTCCAGAGAGCAGGAAAGGGGAGTGGAATGGGAAGCTTGTTACTTTAGCCAAGGAGAAGCGAAACACAAAGGAGACGATTGCCATGTGTCTGCATGGGATGCCTCGTGTAGACTGTGCGTGTGTGTGTGTGTGTGTGTGTGTGAGGGATCCCAGCCTGTTACCAAAGAGGGTCTTTGTCTGAAGGGGGCGCTAACATGACCCTGCAGGCAGGAAGTCCTGGTGCAGGCTGGGGTCATCTGCTAGCGGGCAGACTAATCTGCCTGAATCTGGATTAAAGCCACAGAGAAATATCTTTGTTCCGGGCAGGAAACCATCCGGCTCGTCTTACCTGAACCTCTGGATGCCGCCGACGCCACCGTTGTCGTCTGCTGTCCAGCAGCCATTCCTGTAGGGGATGGGGGGGGGGCGGTGAATTAAGTCTCTGTTTTCGTGGCTACCAGAGCCATGCAAGGTCCATAAGTACCAACTTCTTGAAATGAACATTGTGGAATTCTTCCCGAAAGCAGAAATGCACCTAACCTGCACAATGGCCTGACAGCGCCACACATCTAAGCGTTACATGAATGAATGTATTTATTAATAAACGCGAGTCCCAAATCCAAATGTTCTTCTCTCTATTCTTAACAAATGATGGGTTAGTCTTCATGGGGTGTTTGCTTCATTGACGAAGAAAACCTGCACATAGTGAACACGGAACAATATGCCTGAATTTCTTTTATTTTCATTTATGGACATGTTAATTCTGGTTTTGATGGGTACTGCTCTAATGGTTAAAGGTGGAAAGTGTTTTTAACCTCTCACCCAGAATCTTATCCTGACTCTTGGAATCATCATCATCATCATCATCATCATCTGGAAAGAAAAGGACACGACACGAGGATTTATCTCTCTAATTACAGATAATTTAGGAAAACATTAGATGTTTAGAAAACTCCTTTTGTTGTGAAGTTTCCTTCATCTTCTCGCTTTGGGTACCTGACAGCTGCTTTATAATAATGTCATACTTTCACAGTATGAAAGTAGGATTTTAATTGAGATTCTAATCACCAGAGACTATTTTTATCACATTGACAGTGAGACAACATGCAGGTTTTTCCCCTGCTGCCTCTTTCCATCAGGGCAAAGTGAGAGTCTCACCTCCACAAAAACACCTGATCTCTATCATTTTTCAGGATCGGATTGGACATTTTGCACTGTTTGAATTTTGCATGTGAAAAAATGAAATCAATCCATCCATCCATCCATCCATCCATCCATCCGTCCTCTTTCTCTCCCCCCCCTCACACTCTGGGATGGTATCTGGGTTAGTCTTACCCTCCTCCTCGGACAGTTCCTCATCGCCCTCCTCAAAAATCTCCACCTCCTCTCTCTCTTTTTCTAGCAAAACAAATAAAATTTGATGAGAAACCTTCATTATCGTAATAGAGTGTGTGTGTGTGTGTGCTGTACCCTCCACAGGAGCCGTGGAGAGAGCCGTAGCCATGAAGACGACCATGGACACCATGAGAAGGTTCCTGTAGACAGAATGAGGCCGTCATCAGTCTCAATGGAGGGCAGATGATCTCCGCTCGTTACGGCTGACGCCACCTCACCATCGTCTCAGTTGGAGAGGTGTCGTCTCAGACAAATTAATCCCTGATTGAAACCGAGAGTGTGAATCATCCGGCTTTATCTAATCGAATTTAATCTTCATGCAACTTTATGGGGTCATTCTCTCTGAAAAGTTTACGTTAATTTGCAGTGGGTCGTCACCAACATCACCAACTTGTCAATAACAGCACTTCTTTGTACGGAAATGGTGCTGCAGTTAAAACAGTATTTCAGAGAAGATTCAAGTATTTACATGGGGACATCGGCAGTGACAGGAAGTCACAGTAAACACAGACGGCGTCAAAACACCTCAAAATCTAAAAGACAATCCAGGCTAAATTCCATAAAACGAGCTGGAGAAGATAAAGGTACTCACGGTGGCAGCATGCTGACTGTGTGTGTGTGTGTGTGTGTGTGTGTGTGTGTCAGCTGAACCAAGAGGACACCACAGAAAAGCTGCAACTCCGCCCTCATACGCCCACATTTATACTCACACACGCGCACACACACAGACACACAGACACACACAGAGGCACGGATGCACACGTCCTACAATGATTGATTTTAGATGGAAGCAAACAAATGAAAGAAAGTGGACCATAACCCTAACCTTAACCAAGGGAGAAACATCTTTCTCCTTCGTTCTAACTAAACCATCACCCCCTGCCGTCCCTCCTTTTCACTAAGGTTCCTTCCTGCTTTTCTCTCTCAGAGCTCTTCTGCTTACCTGCGTATCTGACCTCTTTAAACTCGCCTTCCCCTCCTTCCTCTTCTTTGCCGGCATTCTCTGCTGTCAAGTACATGACATTTCCGCCGCCTCTCCTATTTGACCTGTGCTCTTTGGTCTTTGCTTCTAATCCACCAGAGCAGCACCAGGCTGACAGGTTGTTTCTCTTTGTGGGCCACAGCAAGTTTCAACACAAACAGCACAAACACAATCCCTCACTGCCCGTCTGAGATGTGCGGCCTTTGATTTCACTGTCCTCGGATGTGTTGCAGCACTCTGATTGTCAGCATTCCGTATTTGGAGGATTTTCATCGACATGCATGTTATGTTCTCATTTTGTCTTTTCCGTCTTTACTCAGTCATTTCTTAAGTTCAACCACCACTGAAGCCTTTTTGTTTGTGAGTCACCCCCGGCAGTGAAGCCCTCCCATTGCATGGATGAATTGTGACTGTCAAGTGTTTTGAGATGTGTAAAAAGTCTGAGCGTGCTCAGACCTTTTAGTAGCCCTGACCCACGGGTGCCAATGCGTCACATTGGCATGGGGAGCTTGGCTCAGGGACACTTTCCCAACACAAACCTGAGGCATCAGGATGAAGCCTCTACCTTTTTAGCCATGCCGTCTCTGGGAAGCTGAACATTGTCACTAATGTGTGTGAACACACTTCTAGTCTGATGTGCACCAACAAAGCCTTGCAGATCGTTGCTTGCAGATCCCTGTCAAGCAACGAACGCCTCAGATTTGTTCGTGAGCAGGTCCTTGTCAACGCAGATCTGTTCTGAGAATCGCCACAACACAACAAGACGGGCACCGCGCTTTGATGCACCGGCCAACGTGCTGATCAACAAAACACGACCCGGCTGTGGAATTGTAAAAGTCCACGTGGCCCCTTGGCCAAGAGGTTTGCCCACCCTGACCCCACCCCACCGTCACCACGGCCTCGGCCATTTGGGGAACGGTAGAGCTCATAGATCAGGTCTGGCCTCACTCCACCTCGTAAATCGCCGTGGGAAATGAGAGCTGCTGTCACTGCTGTTGAAGAAGTGACGGAAAGGCAAACACCTTTTCATGGACCGCTCACCGCCACCCAGGCGGACGAGGACGGTCGGGCAAATGTTGAAGTGAACACGCTCGGCTCTCACGGGGCTTTATCGAGCGTTCTCCTCCGCGGTTCCCGGCCAGCAGTCAACATGGCCACGTCCACAGTGCGGCTTTGGGGCTCAGCGGGCCACGAGAGGGTCTTTCTCAAGTTGGCCCGTGCAATACTCTGCCCACAGCAGGTGACGCAGTTCTCTGCAGCACTTTGGGGTACGTGATGCCCGCCAACCGCTGATGTTAGGCTGAGATGTTGCCGTATGTTTGACTCGTGTGGGGGCTGTGGGCAGGAAGAGTTTAACCCAGGAAAAGGCTGCAGCCGAGCCAGGCCGCGAATATGAAAATAATGGCCCTTTGAAATTCAGAAGAAGGAGCGGAAACTGAAAGGTCCAACCCATGTTTCTGTTTAGACGTGTGTCTTTGGGAATCAGGTTGGGGAAAAACTCTCAGCCAGGCTGGAAGATAAAGCAGATTTGGACCATTCTGGACCCTGGGATCAGGTCCAGAAGAGGAATTAAAGGCACTTAAAGTAAAATCTAGTCCGGCTCATTCGGAGTGACCGGAGCTGAACTTTGATAGGATGTGGGGCTGTAATGAAGAGCTGTGGGATAATCGAGCAAGCGGAACACAGGCCCGCCAAGAAACATCCAGATTAGCCGGTCGGCCCCATGGGCCGGGCAGCCAGAGGAGCAGGCAGAACAATGGCAGGACGCGATCGACAGTACGCCAGCTACTCGCCAGATGCTCCTACATTGAAGGTACGTGACACAAATGTGAAGATGTTTACCAGTCGATGAAATGAATCGAACTAGCAGCAGTGTCATAGTGTTTAATGTTTGGGAGCATTTCGCTACAGTTTTGTTTTCACAATACAGCTCAGGTTTGTGTGTGTGTGTGTGTGTCAGTCTGTCTGTCTGTCTGTCCCCACAGATCTCCACGAATCGGGTAGTTCCAAGTGAAACTCACCTGATGAGTTGTACTTCACTTCACTTTACGTATGGCTGACATTTCATACGCTGCAGCTGTGTGTGTGTGTGTGTGTGTGTGTGTGTGTGTGTGTGTTTGTGTGCGTGCGTACGTGCGTACGTACGTGCGTGTGCATGTCACAGGCTCTGGTGATTTTGTGATTTTCCTCCGTCTGTCTGCCTGAGTCATTGCCCCCATTAGCCAATCAGGATCCTCTTGAAACAAACAGCCTTTTTCATTCAGGAGGCAGCCCGCTGCCCTCCACCGCCGCCCCCCCCCAGCGTCCCCGCGGTGGTCCCGTGTGTGAGTGTGTTGACCTGTGTGGCCTGGGGGTCAGTTTCACTCTGAAACCTCATCCTCTCCATCACAGGGTTCAGTCTTCCACATGGCCGATCTGCAGGAACCTGAGAGAAGCCTGAGCTCTTCCTGTGGCCTCACACACCCACGGCCTCTTTCCCACCCAGCAGCCCCACCACTCTCCTCAGGTGTGTGTATGTGTGTGACCCACCTGCAGATCACCATCCTCGTCATCATCACCTAAGCTGACCCATGGAGCTTAGGACCAGATCCTGCCCAGATGCTCCCCATCTCCATCCTGGTGTCCTCCCGCAGTGGCACCACCCCCAAACTGGGCCCACACCACCCCCCCACAAACTGGAGTGAGGCTCCACACACACATGCTGGAGGCTCCACTCACACACGCTGGAGGCTCCACACACACACACATGCTGTGGGTCCACACCCACATGCTGTGGCTACACACACGCACAAACGCTGGAGGCGCCACACACACATGCTGTTGCTCCACACACACTTGCAGCGTCCTCACTGGTGCCGTGACGCGACCGAGCAGCCTCACCGCTGAGCTGTCAGCCAGCTTGGGGGCTGCAATACAGGTCTTTGGCCAGAGGGAGGCACTGTTGCACAGGCAGGGCAGCTGCTAGCAATCACGCCAACGAGGTGATTCCTGGCTGCCAGCAGCAGGTTCTCAAAGAGTTTGCAGCCTCAATCTGGACTCATTCTGGTTCTGGTGTGTTCTTCTCCTGTGGACCATCGAGCGCTCCTCAGCAAGAGAGTGAATCTTTGAGCAGCGAGTCCAGCTGGAGCCTCCACAGGTGCCGTGATGGGCCCCTGCTACCAGAAGGCCAGGTCGCTTTGTTTCCTTTGCAGCGCGACTCGTCCCTACCTCCAAGAAAATTTCAGAAAAGTCAGCAGCTCAGAAAGACGTCTTACTTCTGTATGTTCCCCGATGTTCCCAGTTACCACAGCAACGTGCTTCCCAAAAAAGGCGACTTGGAGAGAGATGGTGTTTTTTTCAACAGCTCAGAAGTTTTCTCCTCCCAACTGTCCACGCTGCTCCTCGCAAGTCCTCAAGGCCCTCACAGGTCGTCCCTGGTCCATCACCACCGGCCCTGCCCTCACCCGCGCTGACTCATTGGAAATGTTCCACAACAGTGCACCTTCTGATGCCCCACCCTTTAGTTTACTCCAGATGGTGACCTTTGTCACCAGCCCAGGCCTCTTAATCACAGGTCCGGTGACGTCATGTGACCTCCCAGATAGGAGGACGTGTACAGGGAGGACATGGAACTTGCTGCTTTTATGAATTGAAATACGTCAAAAGTCAATTAACTATAAGTAACCAGCATCAGGAGACTGGAGGCCTGACACTCATACACACACATACTGTACATGTGCGCACATGCATGCTACGCACCCACACATGATCACACGTACACATGCGCACACACACGCACACGCACACACATACACACACACACGTAGAGGACTGAGTGACATTATGGACAGGTCAAAGTTTATTAGCATTCTCTCTGTGAACAGAATTATAATTCAAACACAAACAAGCCTCTTCTCCGCTTTTATTACATTAAATCCCAGTTAATGTAGTGAATGTAAACCAAGTATGTACACACAGGAAACTACAACTGAGAGCACACAGCCTCAAGTCAGGTGCTGTTATTGTTTAATCGCTGACAAACAGGCATTGAGACTGACCGCGAGAAGGGCGGTGAGACAGGAGGCGAGACAGGCGGTGAGACAGGCAGCAAAACAGAAGGCGAGACAGGCAGTGAGACAGGCAGTGAGACGAGCAGCTCCCACAGAAAAACACAGTGACATCACACGTGCACACAAACCACGGACAACAGGCAATTTGACCAAAAACACCTCGCAGGAAAAGGCAACCAATCACAGGGAGAAGTAAACAGGAAGCCGTAAGTCGTTAAGCATTCATACAAAAGCATTTAATTACAATTTAGCTGTTGTTGTCGTCATGGTGACAGCCTCAGCTGTGGAGGCCACCGCTTGGCTCTGGGAGGGCGAAGGAAAGGGAGAACAAACACAGAGATTATCTGCAGCTTCACCACATCCACTCAAAAGCTGTGTGTGTGTGTGTGTGTGCGTGTCGTACCTGTATTGGATGAGCTTCCACAGTGGGCTGAATGGGATCGTCTAATTTGTAGCTGAAAGAAGAAAAGATGCAGTTTTCAAATGTGCAGCGACGGCGGGACATTGTGGACAGCATGAGGCCTTTGAGGTGTTTACCCTGGGTGGGGACACTGGTAGAGTCGTCTCCTGTGTCTCCCACGTCACTCGGTGTTGCTGAAACGGGCATCAACAGAGTTTAGACGTTTCGTGATATTGGACATTTGATTCCTCCCGAAACTGTAACCCTACCCTAACCCTAACCCAGGGGGACACAATGGTTCCCAGGCCTAACCTGTCTCAACCCCAACACAGGCGAAGCTGCAAACAATCTCAGCAGGATGAAGAGATGGTTGAAGCTATATGATGCAACATGGGGCCCTAACCCCTAACCCTAACCCCAACCTAGGGGAGAGGGTTATTATTGGGTTTTTTGCTATGGCAGCTGACCTGCTTGTGAAATGCACCACAAAGCCTCTGGTGTGACCTTCTGTTGGGTGTCCTGATTGGAGGAGAGGCCGGTGGAGTGTCCCGGGACACATGAGCCGGTGGGCTTGTCTCCTCAGAACAAGGGGCGGCCGCTCAGCTTACTCACCGTCAGAGACACTGGCAGCCTGTGTCTTCGCCTCCTCGGCCGCTTCGTCCCGGTCGCTGGATTTGTCGTCCGCGTCGCTGCCGTCCGACTTGTCGGCGCTGTCCTTGTCCGCGGGGTCCTCAGTGGCGTCCTCCTGGCCGTCCTCTTCCTCCTCGTCAGCCTCGCTCTCGTCGTCGGGTGTCTCGGCCTCGGCTTCGCCCTCGGACTCGGACTCGTCTTGATCTGCGTCTGCCGTCGAATCGACGTCTACGGTGTCGCTGGACTGGCTTTGGTCGCCGGCGTCTGACTCCTCCTCTTCCTCTGTC
>OMPJ01010376.1:0-14198 GCA_900312935.1 Carapus acus
ATGAAGAGCAGCCGTGCATAGCTCCCCTGCTGTTCCATTTGAGAAAGAACAGAATGGCCACTGCGTCTTCAGTAGACCTGTTTGCTCTGTAGGCAAACTGGTGTGGATCAAACGTGGGCGGGATGAATGACCTGATGTGCTTTTTGACAAGCTTCTCAAAGCACCTCATCACTATGGGGGTCAGTACAACTGGTCTGAAGTCATTGGGACTGCCGGGGGATTGTTTTTTCGGCAGAGGCACAATAGTGGAAGACTTCAGACAGGGTGGGACCATGGACTGGCGCAGAGACTGGTTAAAGATCCTGGTCAGAACTCCGGACAGCTGATCTGCACAGTCCTTAAACACACGTCCGGGAATGCCATCGGGTCCCGCTGCCTTGCGAGAGTTGATGGCCCGCAGTGTGCGTCTCACCTCTTGCTCCTCTACCCAGAAAGTGAGATTGTTGGTCATATGATGGGCACAGTTACACAGCGCTGTGAAGCCATGGCTAAGGATGTAACCCAGCAAATGTGAAAGGACATTGGAGGTTTTGAGTGTTTTTCACTGCAGTTGGATGAATCTACTGTGTATATGTGTAAATAACACTGTTAAATTGTGCAAAGCAAAGATGTGACTCATTTACAATGTAGCTGTGCAAAACCAAAAAAAATGTGTTATAGAGGTGAAATGTGAGAGTAATTAAAATATACTTTATCCCAAAAGCACAAAATGTACAATAATAATGATTAAAATAATATCAAAAAAATATGCCAGTGGCATTTTTATTGAGGGCACATCTCACTGGCTTGGTCATCTTCGAAGTAGCTCGCCAGCTGAAAAAGTGTGAACACCCCTTTTCTGGGACACCTCATCTACCTCCAGAGTTCCGGGGGTTACCAGGGTTAGCCTGGCACGCTGGGGTGCTCTATTTATCCTTCATATAGCTAATAACCATCAAGGTCCTTTGCTAGCATGCTATGCTAGCATGTTATGCTATGATAGCATGCTGTACATTCATTCAGTCTCTTCATCTCTTTTCTATAATAATAACTTGCTTGTCAAGAGGAATTGTTTGCTATTGGTCCCAAGTTTTGTAAAATAAATTTCCCCCAAAAATTTTGACAAGAGATAATATCGTTGGGCCGATATAATCGGTCAGATATTAGCATAAAAATGTAATATCGGTATCGGATTTTTTTGCTTTAAAACTGATAAAATAAAAACCGATAAAAAATACAATAATGCTTGCGTTACACTGAAATAGTGCCTATGCGCTCCTGAAGCGTTTATCGGCGTACATATCGGTATCGGCTGTTATCGGTATCGGTAAATTGAGAGTTGGACAATATCGGCATATCGGATATCGGCAAAAAAGCCAATATCGGACATCCCTAATTTTGACTCATTGTGTGATGCGACATTCGTTTTTTTTTCATCATTCTCCGAGGTACTCCGAGGCTACTTAAGAGTCAGGAAAATATGATGTGTTGAACTCCTGGCAATTGCCTGAGCTTTCAGCTCCCGGGAGCACGTTGTTCAGGCACCTATTTGTGAATTTGTTCCTCTAACCGTTGCCACCTAGCTTTAAGCCCGCAGTTTGTTTTTTTGTGTTATTCATTGAAGCAAGCATAACCTAGGCTCTTCACAAATCCCTCACAAGTTTCTCGCTCACCTCAATCTTTCTGTTGCTCAATTACGGTTTTTGGATGCATATCTCACTATTTGCATCTTATAATCTGTAGAATACGATTTCCTTCTCTGGGACATTTTCGCTCAGTCTTTCTTAGATGTCATTTAAATTACATTGAACTAATGTTGAAATTTTACATTTTCCGGGATATCGGAGAAATAGATACTGTACACAGGCCTGGGATGCCCTTGCAGAGTTGCAGGTGTGACAACAACAAACATGTGAAATTACATATTTCAAATAATTTCACTGATAAGCCGCATGTGAGTTCAAGTCGCACCCCTGGCCAGACTTAGAAAAAAAATGTGAGTTTTACTCCAGAGAATGTGGTACTAGGTTTTAGGGAGTCGGCTTTTTTTTAAATCTGTAAAGTCCTTGCTAATATTGAATGTATACTGATAAAAGCTGACTGACTGATGTCAATAGGCCAATGAGTTTCAACTGTGCAGTTAGTCGGCAGAGTGAATTTCATTTGAAATTCTCCACCACTTGGCTCTGCCTTCACTATGCAAATAAATCTGATGATCTTGAAAATCATGTAACAAATAAGTACCAGTGCCGTTGATTGTCACTAAGTGTCAACTGTTGCCTAAAGTGTTCTCCGTTTGTAATGCAATAATGTGATTTCTCTGTTTTGACAATTTGAAGAATAAGCATTCCTGCTGTAGTGACAAACTCGTTCTAGCATGTAACATATGACATGAGGAATTACGATTGTAATCTTGCATTAAATAAGGGCCAGTAAATCTATAGATTGTAGGATAACAAAACACCAACTTTTCCAGTTCATTGTTTAATAGACAAAGAATGTCAAATAAGCTGATTTTAGAATTTAACTAGTTGTTGTTGGTTACTTTGCAGTCGTTACACTATCCAAAAAACAGTACATCAGACAAAATCTCCTTTGCCACATCTTTGAAAATCACTTAATGTTTTGGGAAACTTGATCCTTAATCTGCCGTTAACCAAACCAGCACTCATCAGCAACTGAGCACAAGAAGAATTGCTGACTGGTGTCTCAACAGGACACTATTTCTGAGACCCTCTTTGACCCATGTTTTTCTCACCTTAAATACCTGCATGAATAACTGGGAATTGAAGACATTGAAATCATCTGTCCTCTGAAAACCATGTGAAAAGATTTTTTGCTTAATCCCTTTGTCCCTGAGGAATAATGCTGATTGGGTATTAACACTCGCTGTGTGAGCAAATCACGGATGGGTATCAGAAAACATGTTCACATTTAATGGATACTTGCATCAACATTTCAGCAACATCTTTGTAGTCGATGGAATTGTTTTGAGCTTTTGATGTATTCTTTTTGAATAAACAGATATCACAGATGTCATTAATAGATAAGGAGAAAGTGCATCATAATTTAATGATCAAAAGATGTAAAATCCAGGACAACCACAAAGGACAATCTACTGTGCATGGAAACTCTGGAAGTAAAGTCACACCTGTCAACGATACTTGCAATCCTACCATTAAATACTGGACTCGGTTGATGAAAATGAGGTGAAATAGGAGATTTTCATATTCAGCAATCATTAAATGGCGTTGAAACAAATTCGTTGCTCATTACTCGTGCATTACATTTTGGTACCGTGTCATCCATTCATAGCTACTGTATTCTCCATACGCAACTTAATGATTGAGCTTTTGGCGTATCAAGCCAGCGTTAGCAAACATTTCGTGCAATCATATCGGCTCGTTTAATTTCTAATGATACTATTTCATCAAATTAATGGTGCAAGATCCAAGTGGATGATAATGCAAAATCGCATCGCGATGACCTGACCCATAAGAAAATGAAATCGGGAAAGAGCTAGCTAGCTAACAAAGGGCACCAAACATGAAAGGTGGGGGTTAGCAATCAGATAGCGTTAGCACTCGTTATATTGTATCGTACTCCTAGCGATGGTAGTAGCAACAAAGAAATGCAATCGTAAAAAGGTCATTCTATTTCTGAAGTCAACCAAACACTTCGCAAATATTACACGACATATTCACAACAATTTCCACCGTTAACGCGGCGAATTCAAGGCTGTAGCGCCTAGGAAAACACCCGACCATCAGCAGGCGTCTCCAACGAAAATATCACACTTGAACACCAAACGTTTAACATTTTCAATACATGGCACATACCATCCGAGCTGCCTCAGCCCAGGTCCGTTCCTTCTTTCTCTTTTGTTTGTCCTTCATTTCCCCAGCGTTGATGTATGAGACTAGCCTCCGACAAGGTAACCCCAATCCGTTTAGCAAAATGGCTAGTGACGTTAGGATAACGACTTCGTCCCACAACGACAGAATGATTGAGCAGGGAACGACTATGTGCTCGTTTCTGAAGTCTAGCCTCCTCTGTTGTTTGAAATAGCTCAGCGCATATGTTTTCTTTTTTTTTTTATCGTGGCATGAGGGAGCGTGAGCCGACGGCTGTCTACGGTGCTGCTGCAGAACAAACCTCACTGGGACGAAACAACCAGGTCAGAGGTCAGACCCTCTGCAGGAATGCATCAAAACAAGCAGCCCCACCACTCTGCAACGCAAACAATGTATCTGCGTGGTAAGAGGGAAATCAGTTGTATTAATGCATTCCATTGGTGAATATCCCATATTATCAGTCCAACTTTGATTGCACATTTACGCATCATTAGGGAAAACAAAACGATGATGCAAGTTCTGAGAAATTAGCAGATTTGAACCAGGGGAACCCACACATTGGCTGCAACACATCAATCAATGGATCGATCAATTTTTAGAGCCTTGAATCAAAAACAATGCTGCAAAGAGCCTTGGGTACAAATCGCCTAAGTATGAGGTACAAGCACGTTGGTGGGCCAAGCAGAATTCCCCTAAATCTCAAAAGTTCAACAGAAAACTTGAGAAGCCATAGGAGACCCAAATTTTTGGTGCTTCTTGCCACCCCTGTGGCTCACATCTTGTTACCTATATCAGTCATTCCAATCATCCTCTAAATCATCCACTGCCCTTGTGTTTTCTTGCATCACATCCATGAACATTCTCTATGGTCTTCCACATTCCATCCTACCTGGCAGCTCCATCTCGAGCATTGTCTGTCCAATGTATCCACTATCTCTCCACTCCACACGACCAACCCATCTCAATCTTGCTGCCCTGACCTTATCCTTAAATTGCTCTACCTGAGTTGTTGTTCAATTGGACTCATCTGTAATCCCATTTTACAAGGTTAGCAACTTAAATACCAGCATCTTCATCTCTGCCACCTCCAACTCATCCTCCTGTCTCTTAGACAGAGCCACTGTTTCTAAGCCATACACTGTGGCAGGTCTACCTGCTGTCTTGAAAACCTTCCCATTCAGTCTCGCTGCTAATCGCCAATCACAAAGCACCCATGACACTCTGCCCGTCCTCTTTTTGTCACATCCTTTGCACTGTCCATGACTTTGGATGGCTGACCGAAGATACTGTATCTGAAGTCACCCCCCCTCACTTTCTCTTTTCTTTGCAATTTTCTTGTCCACCTGCCTCACTCTCATTAATTTACAAATCCTGTCTTGTTCTGGCTGACTCTCATTCCTCTGTGCTCCAGAGTAAATGCTTAAACCTGTCTTCAGCCCTCACTTTCATATAATAACAACATAATCTGCAAACACCATTGTCCACAGAGACTCTTGCTTGACATCACGTATCAATTTGTCCATCACCATTGCAAACAAGAGAGGGCTAAGGATGGTCCCTTTTGTAGCCCAACCCCTTTGTCACCTGTCTGCAAATCCATCTGTTACCGTTCTCCATTATCTTGTTATTCTCATACGTATCCTGCACCACCTTAACATACTTCTCTGCCACTCCTGACGTCTTCATACAGTACCGCAGTTCCCCTCTCAGCATCCTATCAGATTTCTCCAGATCCACCAAAACCTGGTGTAGCTCCCTCAGACATTCTTTGTAGGCAGCTACTTTATTGATCCATTTGTTCCCATCAGGAAAACTAAATTAATCTGCATTGTCAAAGCAAAAATGGCATCAGTGATACTGTTCTTTGCCATGATGCCACACTGCTGCACACTTTCTGCACTTCCTGCTCACTTCAACAATTCTCCCATACCTTCATGGTGTGGCTCATCAGATTCACGCCTCATTAGTTACTACAACTCTGCACATCACCCTTGCTCGAAAAGATTGGCACCAGTGCACACCTCCATTCCTCCGGCGTCCTCACCATCAAAGATCGTGTTTAGCAATCTGATTGGAAACTCACCTGACCTCTTCCCCATAACTCTCCATACCTCCACATCGTATGTCATGTGGACCAACCGCCTTTCCAGCCCTCATCCCTCTCAGTTTCTGTAAATTTCCTCTTACTTGTCAGTACTTCCAATAACAGAACTATTCCTGCATCTGTCATCTTCTTCCCTCTCATTTTCCTCACTCACTGTTACGCTCCTATCTCTATTTGCCCTTAATTGTAGAACATCTTTCCCAGCTCTATCTATCATGTATTTTCTGCTGTGTAGTCTCACTTTTTTGTACGTAATGAATGGTTATCCGTTAGTCTGTTTTGGAGACAGTGACTCTGTCTAAAAAAAACAAAAACATTACCTACCCCTGAGGTGGTAGAGATGAAGATGTTAAGGTTTTCACTGGGAGTAAAAAAGAACGACAACATTAGAAGTAGAAGATCAGAGGAACAGCTTAGGTTAGTGAGTTTGGAGATAAGGTCTGAATAGCAAGACTGAGATGGTAGGCTGTAGTTTAGTGCTCGACCCATGATCAAGGTTCAAACAGTCCTGTTTAGGTAATGCTGACACACAATCCTTTACTCTGTGAAATAAAATGATATATATCAGTGTAAGTGTTGACCACTTGAGAAGGTCGTAAATTACTGATAGATACTTTCTGTACTGATGAATGAATGCTTTTTTATTTTCATTGTACTTTCTATTGTTAACACAAACAATATCAGTAAAGTATTAGTAAGGAATACCGATTTTATCCAAAATGTTTGGTAGTGGCTCACTCATAATAAATTGATGGCAGCCTGTTAAACAACAGCCATGAAGTGTATGTTCTAGGTTATGTCAAATCTGCTGAGAAACAAAAATTGATCACTTTGTATGGATTGTGCATTTCAATCACATTTCAGTTCTCCATCATTGCCTGATACTTCCTCAGTTCTTTTGTCCAATATTGAATGTGTCTGGGTTCTCTGAACACTAACAAAATATGGAATTAACAGTTTCTCATTCCAATCTACCCCTTTAACTGGGTACCGGATGGCACAAATTAAAACTATTCGCACAGAAGAGTATAACGTTCTTACTAGTTGGGTTGACGAAAATAACTTAAATCACACACACTAGGGGAAATTGGGAAAAGGTCGACCACGCTCCTCGTCTCTCTGCAGTTGTGTGACAGATGTCTCAAAAAGACGAGGGCTTCTTCCTGCCGTAGTTGCCCAAGCTCGAACGGTGACGTCACTCTCCCAGAATGCATGGCTTCCAACTCGGCGCCCACTAGTCCAGGCCTGGATTCTAATAAATATCCCTTACAAACATACAGAAAGTAAGACTTCAAAATGTCGCCATTGATGCGTAGGGCGTGTGACAGTGAAAGTGGGTCAGAAGCTGGAGTGGTAAGTGGTGCATTATTCCTCTGTGTGGCGTTATAGCCATTTGTGTAATAGAGAGTTAGCTCGATAGAAACAAACTCTGATGCAACTTGGTGCACCGCTCATCTTTTGTTTTTTAGCAGTTGGGTCGGCTACCGCGGCAACTTCATCCACCGTCGTTGCAGCACGCAGTGGCTCTCTACTACGTAGAACCTCTTGAATTTACCGATCAAATCTCACAATCACAAAACATTTAATTGCTTAACAGTGGTCGTCGGCAAATGTGGTTAACGTCGCGAGGCTAACAGCCCAATTTGACTACAGTGCTCATGATTTAACAAGTGGCTAAACTGCCTGGTGACATTAGCTGTGAGGTAACGCTGATTGATAACAACAGCCTGAAGCCACAAATGCTGGTAATTGGTTGTTTGAATGTTACTGTAAAATACTGCTCGACTCAATTTATTTGAAATTAAAACGAAGTTCACAAAATCATTTCTGAACATAATATATTTGATATGATGAAATATGAGAGGGAAGATTCGGCGTGTGCGTGCCGCCTCTCCGAAACTATGTCTTGTGGCCAAGTTCGCTTCACAGTGGAATGAAGAAGTTTTTGCACTCGCTGGTTGTCTCGAATTGTCTGAGGATGATTTATTAAAAATATATATTTACCAGTCTGACTTTTGTACTGAATTTCGTGGAGGGATTGATTTGGTGGACAGAGGAACTTACTTGTCATTCTTGGTATAATACTCCACGGTATTGTTGGATAGTTTATCTAGCAGTGCAAAATGTAATCAGAAATGAACTGATATGGAATCAGTCTGGATCTAAGTCTGAATTCAATGTCCATTAAAAAAGTCCTCTAAGATGACGAAGGAAAATTCCAAAATACCCAGGATAAACATTTTCCATTTTCCATTCATACTGTTGTTATGGCCAATATCTTTAGTTTTTACAGCCATGCGGTTACACTGTTAGGGCTGAACAGAAGTCATGCAGTCCTCACAACTTGTTGGATTTCGAAATGCATGCCAGTAAATAGTTTGGCAAACATTGCAAAATGGGAGAGGTGGTATTTGTTTCAAAGTTGACGTGTTTGTCGATGAAAATTTGAAAATGAGAGCATGATGTAAATAATTTTTCAACATACAACACATGTATATCTATATATGTACATCTCCAAAAATCAGAATATTTTGAAAAAGATCAATATTTTTTTGTCACTCATTTTGTATGTGAAACCCATATATCATATACAGTAGATTCCTCATACAGAGTGAAACATCTCTGAAAATTAATTCCTTGAAATTTTGATAATTGTGGCTTATAGATAATGCAAACCCAATATGCAGTGTCTCATAATTTGTCACACAATTAGTCTCAGAAAATGTATATATATTACGATCAGGATCAGTAATTTTTTATTGTCATTACAGCTATTGAATTATTATAAGGTGCTGAATTCCAGAGCTGTGTGTGTGTGTGTGTGTGTATATATATATATTTATATATACAGTATATTTGTGTGTATGTGTATACATACATACACACACACACACACTGCCTGGCCCAAAAAGGCGCCGCCGCCGCCGCCAAAAAAAAAAAAAAAAAAAAGGTCATACACTCTAATATTTCGTTGGACTGCCTTTAGCTTTTATTACGGCACAAATTTGTTGTGGCAGTTTCACTAGGATCTTGCATTGATGATGTTGGAGTCTTACCGCTGCGCAAAGCCTTCTCCAGCACATCCCAAAGATTCTCAATGGGGTTAAGCTCTGGACTCTGTGGTGGCCAATCCATTTGTGAAAATGATGCGTCATGCTCCCTGAACCAGTCTTTCACAATTTGAGCCCGATGAATCCTGGCGTTGTCATCTTGGAATATGCCAGTGCCATCAGGGAGGGAAAAATCCATTGATGGAATAACCTGGTCATTCAGTATGTCCATGTAGTCAGCTGACCTCATTCTTTGAGCACATACTGTTGCTGAACCTAGACCTAACCAAATGCAGCAACCCCAGATCACAACACCGCCCCCACAGGCTTGTACAGTAGGCACTAGACATGATGGGTGCATCACTTCATCTTCCTCTCTTCTTACCCTGATGCGCCCATCACTCTGGAACAGGGTGAATCTTGACTCATCAGACATTGCTTAGTTAAATCCAGGTGGTGACTTTTTTTCTTGACCTGTGTGTGTGTGTGTGTGTGCGCGCGCGCATATGTATGTCTACACACAAACACAAATATATATATAGAGATATATACTGTATAAATCAACTTGGTATCCTAAGGTATAGCCCAAAAATGCTGCCAAGGTAGTCACACATCTCTGCATGTTCAAAACTGTCCATTATCGCAGGACTTGAGCTTCATATGAAATGTTGTCGCAGTTTTCAAACCAAGTGAAGCAGCCTCAGTATTGCCTCTAAATGTGTTCCTAGATATACTGTATTTGTGCACATAAATCTGGCAACTGACTGCTGCTGCAGCATGAAGTCTGACTGACCTTTGACATGTTGCTCCTTGCACCTTACAATGATTAGTTTCTCACGCGCCCTCCTCCGTTTCTCCAGCTCTAACTTGGGGTAAAGTAGGTAAAATATCGAAAAATTGATGCCCAGTGTCAATTAGCAACATACCACGCGGGTTATTATGGGCATGAAAATAGATAATAATTGCCAACAGATACTATTTATTATTTGTGTATTTCTACTTCTTACTGAGTGGAATCAAAGCATTTCAATCAAAACAATCAATTATCGAATTGAAACCTCAAGAATCCAAATCAAATCAAATCACAAGGTTCTCATCAATCCCCAGCCCTAACCTATTCCTTCTTAGAAAGCGCCCTGAGATGACTTCTTTTGTGATTTGGCGCTACACAAATAAAACTGAATTGCACCAAAATTGCAACACTTTTACCTGAATGCGTCTGAAGTGGAGGACAAGATTGAAATGCCGACTGACATCACGCTGAAGCACATGGCTCATTGACAGTTTTGTTACTTTGTTACTTACTTAAAGTTGAATGTCTCCAAACAGGCCAAAATCTGCAACGTACTCGCCTTCATATTGTGGCTGTACCTACTCATGTTAGTCAGAGTTTTAACACACATCTTCTCCTCCACTTCTTCACAGTAGAGGCAAGTGTAGTATAATATAAAACAGAGATCAAACACTGTAGCTTACTTGTATGATGGCACTGGCATTGGTTCTGTCACTGCATGCATTGCATGACTGTACTGTCTGGTGGCTGTATGAATATGGAGGAGGGCACCTTTGCTTAGGTTCAGTGTGGAAACCTTATTCTTACTTTTTTGTTGCTGATTTCAAAGCAGAAAGTATTTCAAACAAAAACAAACATTTCCAAAATCATCACCGGTAATTGCTAGAAAACTTGAAGTGGTGTGTTTGTGTAAATTTTCACTCGATTCATAAGGTTAATACTACCCTTCATCCATCAAACTATTGCCTTTATAATAACATACTTAACCAACTCACTGTAGTGTTTACAGTAATGTGCAGTGTGAGAGCCTTTGATGACCAGTGATTTCTGCAAACCTTTAGGAAGTATGATATTGAATGTTGAAGACTGGTGAAAAACATCACGAAAAATGCACCTTGCAATAACTAGAAAGATGTTATGTCTAACAATAGCTGAAGTTTCAGTTTGAGTAGTAAATTTTGTTAATCATTAGGTTAGACACCCACCCCTAAATAGATAATACAAATCCTAGCCTGAACTTGTCAACACTTCACAAAATACTTGTGCGATACCTACAGTATTCTCAAGCCACTTAATCAAGACATTAGGAAGTGAGCCAAAAACAATGTCACAATTTCAATTATTTTCAGTTGTAAGTTTTCAGTATCGATTAAGTTTCAGATATTTGGAAAATTGGCAATGACATTGTCACATTGCTGCACCACTTCCTGAGGGCCAAGTGATGACGTTGATGTGTTAACACCATGCCTTCTGCAGCTTTGGCATTTCTCTGTGGTCCACCTGGCTTTCGTTTGCACCTTAAAGCAACAAATCTCAGCAAAGAAACCTCCAAATCAATCTGATAACAAAAAGGAAATGGAATCATCCACCTCCCGCAACATTTAAATGTACAGAATGTGCAGCGTGTGGTTGTGATACATAATGCTTTGCTGGTTACTACCCTCGTCACCTCCTGGGCCGCAACCCATTTTACGTGACATCTGAAAAGCAATGCCAAATGCGATATTGTAAATTTTATGCCAAGAGGTCTTGCCAGAGTCTGGCAAAATTGCATCCAACTAGAATGGAATTGTCTTTCATTTGATCTTGGAGTTAAACCAGGTGTACATTTAAGAAATGGAAATGAAAAGAGATGAGGCGCAGGATATCTATCAATCCATCAAATGTATTAGCTGAGACCATGACCATTTCAATAACCCACTAAACCGTCAAATCTATAAAGACTTGTTTACCAGTTAGACAATTGTACAAAAAATGTCTTATTATATATATTATATTTTTTGAGTGGCTGCGTAATTACTGCTATTAATTTTGACTACAAGGTTAAAGCAGAACCGGCTATATTGTAACTTTCATTCAAAACATAATTTTTCAATCTAATGAAGATGAAATGCATGTAAGTTAGAGGATAGCTGGAACATCAAGAAACACAAATTTCACAGCATTCTTCCAACATGCCTCATTGTCTTATTTCGACGTGTCATGTCTCAATCTTGCATCAGGGTTTGGTGCAGAATTCTCTGTACACGAACTGCTTTTGTTGTTCCATGTGACACTGTCTTCTTTTTTTTTTTTCTTTCTTTACAGGTCCTCAAAAATGCCTAGTTGCATTTTTTGCATCAGCTCCTATGGCTATGGCATGGGTGGCTGTTGAATTCGTAAGTAGCCAATGATCAGAAAAGCTCTTCTCAGGAAACGCCGGAATCAAGACAGAATTCCCCAAGCTCCTCATCACTGCAGCCCCTGTGCAGTTGCTATGGCAGCAGCTGTCACACAAATCAAGTGCTGGATAGAGGCTTATTCCAAGCAAACGGGACAGACAACTAGTCGGTGCTACAAAGGACCATCATCACAAAACAAGTAGTGCATGTCATTAATTCTTAAAAGCTAGCCGGACAACGAAAGGTCTGGTAAAATCCCTCCAGGTCCTCATGAGTCTTGCTCATGTGTGCATATACTTCTGGCTGGAGTCACGGTGCACCAGCATAATCAGTGCTGTTAGTTTTGTTGGACCATGTTTCACCAGCAGGATCATCTGAAGAACCAGGACAACCACCCACCCAACAGGCAGCTGTTTCATTGCCAGGAGTGTGGGAAACAATATAACACCCAGCTGGGATACAGGCGGCACTTGGTTGCATCCCACAGTGCTGCAGTTGTGTTGCCTCGCTCTGAGGGAACGCCCTCTCTGCTTGAGCACTTGAGCAGTCACATTGACAGGACTCCACCATCAGCGGACAGTTCTAGTATTGCTGTGCCAGTGCGCGAAAGAAAGTACTCATGTGAGCGCTGTGACCGTCGATTTTACACTCGCAAGGATGTGCGCCGGCATGCTGTTGTACACACTGGACGTCGTGATTTCCTTTGCCCTCGTTGTGCACAACGATTTGGCCGCCGAGACCATCTGACACGTCATTTGAAGAAGAGCCATGCCCAAGAGCCAGGGCTATTACCACCCGGTACATCTAGTACGGCCATGGTGACTCAGACACCAGCAACTCAATGCCAAGTGAAAGAGGAGCCCAGTTCTGTTACCACCGACATGGGCGTTATCTCAAAGGATTCCGTTGAGACTTTCTCCCGGGACATGTACAATTCCTACACGATGTCCAGTCCCATTCCAGCAATGGGGCATCCTCATAGCCTTGTGCAAGGCTCTGTGACCTCAAATATGGGTATGGGCTGCCATATGCCACCTGCATCCCCTCACCCTCATCACCATCACCTGCAGCCCCCACCACAACAACATCAGCCTTATAGCAATATGTCCAGGTACCAGCATGGATCTACCTCATATCCCCGTGTTGACGTGGATAGTTTCTTGCTTGACCTGCAAAGTGTCCCCTCTCCTCATGTTAGTACTGTCAACTCCTCTACCTCCACTGCACCTTCTCCTCATAGGGAAATGCTGGCTGATGGGGTCAATGCCAGTGGTGACCCCCAACTGCTGTCCAGGAGCCCTGCCATACCATCTGAGTTATCCTGCACCACCAACATGGACATAGGGCCCCTGTTGGGCTTTTTGCCATTTAGTCTTCCTCCCTATAGTGCCCACATGGGAATGGGTGGCTTAGTGATGGGCTATCCATCAACAACCACCTCTGCGTCTTCAACATCCTCTTCAAATGGGCTGCCTTCCCAGGCTCCAGGGGCCTTCTCCTTCTTCCCTCCTCCCTCTCATGTACCCCAGGGCCCCGGAGTCCACAACCATAGTCAGCTACCTCAGGCATATAGCAATCCTGCTATGAGCACTTCCAGCTCTCTACCTCATTACTACCAGGCCTTTCAGCAGTAAGCAGCTTTGTCCTCAAAAATCTCCCATGAAGAAACTTTGGGCTCCCTGGAACAGTGGGCATTTAATGAAAGGGCAGGGTATGACACTCGCATTGCTCTGAAAGAAACTTTAACCAGTCAATGCTAACAATGCTAATCCAGTTTTCTGTGCAACACAACAGATCACCTCAGTAGTATTACCTCACTATGTGTAAAGTAAACTTGAAAGAATGGAGAAATCTAACACACAACCTTTTGTCATATCTGACTGCAGCAGTTGCAATCGATGCATCTTACAAATGTTCAGTAATCTTTTATTTGAGGTGCACGTAAATTACTGCCATGTCAGCAGATTACATACCTTAATTAAATGTTTGCAATAGCCCTCCATACATATCGTACAGATACTGCAGTTGGGGTGGGGG
>OMPJ01010378.1:0-12471 GCA_900312935.1 Carapus acus
GCTCAGCTGCTAAGGTGTCATGAGAGGAGACAAGGTTAGAGCATCAAACAGACCTTGGTATGAGGGTCTGTGCATGTGTTCGTGTGTGTGTGTGCGTGTGTTTGTGTGTGTGTGTGTGTGTGTGTGTGAGTGTGTGTGTGTGTGTGTGAGTGTGCGTGTGTGTGTAACCTCTCCTGACGGAGACGCACAAACAATACCAATCTCCAGTCTTGGTCTTCACACCAGACGACTGGCTGATTGCTCTGACAGACTGAGCTGCTCTGTTTGTTTAAAAGGTTCTGGAGGAAGTTCAAGGAGGACCAAAGTCCGGTTTTTAAAGGAGACCTCCTCTTCCTCCTCTTCCTCCCCTCCCTCCCTTTTCCTCGTTTCCTCCCCCTCTTCTGGGCTTTCACTCTATGTCAGCTGCTTCCTTTGCTGACACACACATACACACTTTCAGGCCCCGGACTAGCACTGTTTGTGGATCCATGGATCTTGTAAGACATGCCTCAGTAGCAACCAAGTCTGAGGTCCTCTTCTTTTGTTTGTGTTATTTTTTGATTGGAAAACCTCATATCCTATATATATTATACATTGTGAATTTCCTTTCTTTTCTCCCTTTTTTTTTTTCTTTTGGGTGAAAAAACATTACTACAATCAATGAATAAATAATAATGTAAACAATAAAATAAAAAACAATAGAATAGATAAATAATAATAAAATAAACAATAAAATAAATAAAACAATAAAATAAATAAAACAACAAAAAAATGTCAAAACATGTTTTTTTTTGTTTGGTTTTTTTGTTTGTTTTTTTAACAGTATGTCTTAACCCTAGCCCTGACCCTAAATATGCACATATAAACACATTTAGAGTTTTACATTTACCTCTGAACTCTGACCACCATTAGGGTTGTACATTTACAACTGAACTCTTTTGAAAAATAGTTTTTGGGGCAAGGTATACTCCTGAGAGAGAGAGCTGATACTCTCTCAGGAACCCTTACCCTAACCTGGACCCACACCCTAACCCTAACCAGGAAGAAAATTCTGTCAAGACTCCACCCCCACACATATCACATCATTGAAAGCCCAGCATGTCCTTTGTAAGGGCCAACAGGAATCAACATGGTGGCATGTATGGCTTCAGGGATATGGACCAAAAACATATGTCCTCTGCAGAGGACAAAAATGAATTGCAGGGTCTCAGGAGGATATTGAAATTAAACCCCGTTCACGGCTTTGCAATGTTTTCCGACACTTTAGTTTTCGAACCCTGACAAACATTAAACCGCTCCCCCGGCGTCCTAAACCCTCCCCACAACCCTCCTCCCCCCTCGCACAACACCGAATTCCAGCCCCCAGACTGCAGCTGCACGTCGGGGCCGCTCCACGTTCCGCCGCGCATCTTCTCAGCTGAGCCCATCTGCGCGTCTGTCTGCATGATTGAATGCAGTTTAACAGGCCTGACCAGGAAAACACATGCTGAACATCACAGGGGAGACGCATCACCTGCTGCAAGAGAGAAGCTTGGCCAGGCCCGTGTACACAAACACACACACACACACACACAGATGTATGACACCCAGGCACGCACATCCGAGCGTGTGTGCGCACACACACGCACACAACACACCTTGCTGTCAGCACGGCGGTTCATCTTGCTAGCAGCGATTCCGCAGCCTTTCCCCCTTTTCCTATCTGCATTCCTGCCCCGTTTCTAGGCCGTGTTTCCGTTCCACTTTAGAACCATTTCTCTTCGTTATCGCTCGCGTTTTCTCTGCGATTCTCGAAAAATCATTTCTTTCGTGACGCGGGCGGCCGTGACGGATTCGGGTCACAACGCTAGCACACGAGGCGCAGGATTTGACAGGAAGTCGGCGATGCGGTGAGAAACTGGGATTGACAGAAAATCAATCGATTCATCTTCAGCCTCTGAGTTTCTCTTCAAGCATCACGTCTGACATGTACAATATATACAAAACCACTCAAAGAAGAGCAAAATGTCAACACCCATTGAAATCCAGCTCAACTTTGTGAAAGAAAGCAATGAACCCTAATCCTAACCCTAGCCCTAACCCTTATCCTTACCCTAATCTTAATCGCGACTGATTCGGAGAGGTTCCGCGATCTCTCCTCCGAAGCAAAGCTCATCAGGTGACACAAACACACTCCAAACTAGAGGCGGCAGCGATAGCTAACGAAGCCCGACACCACATCAGGTAGACATTAGACCACGGGAGCCGAAACAGGAAGTTAGGGCAAGAGGAAGGCCTGAGCTGGGCTTCAAACGCACCTTCACTAATCCAAATTCACGCTGTTCTCATGACCCCTGTATTCTCAGGATGTGAACCCAAATCAGATGGATGTGTGCACACACACACATACACACACACACACACACTTACAAAACACAAAGGCAACCGTAACCTCTCCCGCCTGGGAAATACTTTACGGATGGAGGGGAAGAGGAAAGCAGGGAAACCAAGAAATAAATAACCTCTTTGTGTCACGGCTAAGTAAACAGCGCTGCGCTTTGCAGGTGACCGCAGGGGCCTGACCGATAAGCCGCTTCCTAAACACACTTTGCATGCGCGTGTGTGTGCATGCGTGAGTGTGTGTGTGTAGGTCTCTGACGGTATGCAGGCGTGATACTATGTGAGAGATTCAGAGCCAGAGAAGGAGAGCAAACAGAGAAACGGGGATCGTTGTGGAAATTGGAAGTGATGGATAGATGGAAGGCAAAAGCCGTGGAGCTTTTGGAGGAACAACACTGGCAGAAAACAGGGGAGATATCATTTACTTTCACTTATTTCCTGCATGTGGGCGTCTAAATAACACATTTTTATCGTTTGAAATATTGAATTTTTTTTCTTTTCCTCTGCCACAGACTGGGAGTCTCGGACATTGCACCCCTGCCAGGCCAGCAATAACAGTGGTAGAGGTTAAGAGCGAGCCGTATCTACTGTAAATACTCCTACAATCCTGAGAACATCCTGCCTTCGTCTCCCTCTCGCTTCGGGAACGTGACCAAGCCTCGCCCCCCCACCTCGCCGGCGCCAAATATCATCTTGCAAAAATGTCAAGAGGGTCAAATTCTTCACATTGTCATTAGCTCGCTGTGATTTTTATCACCGCTTTTTGTTATTCCGAACGGTTTTATTCCCGTGGAGGCCAAATCACGGATATCACTCTGCAATCCAACGTCAACAGAGAAAAATATCAGCGGTCAGCCGGCGGCCCGCTGGCGCGCGGAGCCAATCTGCGGCGGCGTCCGATCCTCTTCCACGCGCTGTCATCACGGCGCGTCCTATCTGAGTCGCTCGCCCTCGACCTCTCAACTATCCGTCCGACTGGCGGCAGAGCTTTTCCCCAGTTCAACCTCGAGTCGCGAGGAAGAGGCGCAACTTTGAGTCACGTGACATCTGCCGTGGGAGCGCGTCCGGAAGATCCGCTGGCTCGGATTCTTAAGACAAATAACAGACGATTACAGCTGATCAAACAACAGCCTGGTGTAATGGGAGGTGTGTGTGTGTGTGTGTGTGTGCGTGTGTGAGAGTGTCTTTGTGAAATTGGTCCATCTGAGACGATTGATTAGATTTTCATCTCATGGAAGAGGTGCCAATTGTATATTTGAGTCCAGGTGGACGAGTGGTGGACAATTATCACTCTCTAACCCTAACCCTAACCTATCCCAAAACCTAACCCTAACCCTAAACTCTTCAATCCAATTTTCTTTCCCCTCTTTTCATCAAAAATGCAAAAAAGGATCATCAACATTTCCCTTTTTGGTACATGTCCCCATTCAAGACACGAGCAATTCCACATGCCAGATACCTTTACATGCCAGCCTGCCTTCTTTCTCCAAATCCGTTCTCATCTAGCCCGGAAATACAGAGTTTTAACTCATTTTTTCTAATCTCATTCCAGCTTTGGGCTGGTATGTGGTGCATTTTGGGGTCCACTGGGGTTTATTTAGGATTGCTGTACTTTAAATTCCAGGCGAAGCAACACAAATGCTCCCATTCCCCCCCGTCCACCCCCAGGGCAGGATAAACCCGCGGGCTCGTGGGGGCCATTACAGGCCTCGTTAGGAGACAGACGGCTCGCCATCCCTCTCCTTCCCCAATGGCCGCGAGATAAGAGCGAGGCAAACTCTGCCAGACGGCGTAGCAGCCCGAGCCGAGGGGCTCGCCCCGCGCCACGCTGCTGGCTCGGTTACCGTGGCAACCCTTTGAGGTGAGAGAGAGGACAGACCAGCGGAGAGTAAATCTCCTCGCTGTGGCTCCAGGAATGCAGGTGAACTCTCCCTCCCCGGCTTTCTTCCCCCTCTGTTCTTTTCTCTGACCTTTATGCCAATCCCCCAAACCCCCTCCAGATCCGCCATCCCCCACCTCTCCATCCATACCACCATTTCAATCGTGCTTCTCGCCATCACACAGATTTTATGCATGGTGAACCACATTCAGACTTTTACTGCTGCTCCTTCAAACTTCAATTCTTATTTACCTTTACCCGATATTTGCTTGATCTCCAGAACAAATTAATTCACAGAAAGCACCCTTCATCTCCCAGGCGGGAATCAAAAAAGTATTCAGAGAGAGTGAGTGGAATGAAAAGTGGGAAAAAGGGATGAGAAGACAGTGAAAACTCGCATTTGGCTGCGTAATTGGGACAATGGTGTATGGACCAAAAGCCGCAAGATTGATCACCGTGAGAATCAAGGACGACGGGATGCCAATGAAGCAGAGACGAGCCCAGGCTGAGGGTGTGGGTGGAAGGTAAATGATGGATGGAATAAGGGGAAGGAGAGCGAAGCGGGAGGAGACAGATTGCAAAGGGACAACCAAAGGTCGCTCCTACCTCCAAGAAGCAGGTGCCAGCCGGGGTGTTCTCCTTGATGGAGGCGTTGTAGAAGCTGCTGGAAAACACCGGCGTGTTGTCGTTGACATCCTGCAACACGATGTCCACCTTCGCCGTGGACGAAAGCGGCGGACGGCCGCCGTCGGTGGCGACGACGGTCACGCTGGGCGCCGGCTCCGACTCGAAATCCAGGGCCGAGGCGGTGGTGATGATCCCGGTCACCGGGTCGATGGAGAACCAATCAGAGTGAGTGTTCTTGTCTTTGAGGAGGCTGTAGCGAATGTCCCCGTTGGGGCCCTGGTCTTTGTCCCTGGCGGTCACCTGCAGGACGAAGGACCCCGGGTAGACTACCTCGGGGATGGTCTGTCTGTAGGCCTGCTGGTCGAAGAGAGGCGGGTTGTCGTTGACGTCCATCACCTGGATGGTGAAGGACGACTCGGCCCTGAGGGGAGGCGTCCCCGAGTCGGTGGCCATCACCCTCAGGTCGTACGAGTCCCGCTCCTCCCGGTCCAGGACCTGGTCCACATAAATCAGGTAGATGATGCTGTCCTTCGTCGTCAACGCAAACTTTCCATCGCCGCCCTCCAGGGACACGTTCACATTGGCGTATTCGCCGTAGTCGGGGTCGGTGACTGATATGCGAGCCACGTACTGGCCCGGCTGGGCCCCCTCGGAGATCCTGGGTGAGCCGTCCTCGCTGAGGAAGATGATGGTCATGGTGGGCTGGTTGTCATTGTAGTCACGGACGTGGATGGTCACAAAGGCATTGGTGACCTAGAAATGTTCAAATGATTAATTGTTACTCTATTTCCAATGTTCTAATGTGAACATTCCGAGGACGAAAAAGGACCTTAGAGTCTCACCTCAGGCTGGCTGGCGTTGTCTTTGGCTTGGACCACCAGCTCGTGGACTCTCTTGAGCTCGTAGTCCAGCGGTCTGTTGAGAGTGATGACGCCTGACTTGATGTCCATGACGAAATAGCGGTCCGGGTCGCTCTGCCGGCGATTGATCTCATACAGGACCAGGCCGTTATCGCCCTCGTCCTCATCTGACGCAAACACCTGGACGGACCATAGAAATGAGAGGGTGAGATGGAAAATCACAGCTGGGGACGTTTGCGGCACGTCTGTCTGTCTGTCCCCCAGCTGACCTGTAATATGCTGCTTCCCTGAGGGAGACTCTCAGAGATGATGGCGTGGTATCTGCTCTGATTGAAAACAGGGGCGTGGTCGTTAATATCGGTCACGGCCACTTCCAGGCTCATGGATCCCACTTTCCGAGGTGAGCCGCCGTCGTAGGCCTCCAGGACCAGACTATAGGACGACCGCTTCTCCCGGTCCAGCTGGCCGTTGACCACCAGGTCCAGGTAGAGCACCTTGTTGGCGGCCCTCTTGGTTTCCAGCCTGAACGCCTGGCCCACGTTTCCCTCCCGGATTGTGTAGCCTTGCGTGGTCAACAAGTCCTTGTCAGCGTCCGTGGCGGGCTCCAGGGAGAACCTCGTCCCCACTGCTGTGTGCTCCGGGATCTTGAGGACGGCTTTCTTTTTAGGGAACGCCGGCGCGTGGTCGTTGATGTCATTGACGGTGATCCGAACCTCCACCGTGACCCCGGTCATGGTCACGGCGATGAACCTGTAGTGGTCCCGCTGCTCGCGGTCCAGACGCCGCGCGGTGGTGATGATGCCCGTCGTCTCGTCGATGTTGAGGTCGCTGCCCACTCCAGTGCCCTCGTGGTCGGAGATGAAGTACAGGCTGGACGTGACGCCGGGCGGCAGCCCCGCGCTGATGTCCCCTACGATGGTTCCCGCCGGCTGCTCTTCATCGAGCTGCAGGTCCAGCTCTCCACAGACCACTCCAGACTGAAAAAGGACGAGGACCGTGCAAAGATAATAGAGCGGTGTCCATCTCCGCGAAAACAAACTGGGTGCGCTGACCCATGACCTCCTCCGTGACCCTTTACTTGTTATTGGCATGGCTGGATACCTGAAAACCAGAGACACAGACAGAAATCAGCAGCTGGTACAACAACCGAGGAACATTCCAGTACAAACACACTTCATATTTCTCTTTCAGGACATTCAACACCCAATGAGACACTTGACGCCTTCCACTAAAAATGAAAACTATTTTTAAATATCAGTGGAGAGTGAGAAGTATAAACTCCCATGTGACAAGGAGTGAACACTTTCATAGTCCCGCTTCTGAAGTTGTTGCCTTGTGAATATGTGGTTCTCATAAAATGGAATATGTAACACTTTGGAAGGAATCCCTTCACATGGATGAAAGAGAGCGAAGACTGAGGACCGATTCTATCCAGAATCAGCCGTGGCACGGATCATAAACAAAATTCATCTGAGGCGTCGCAGATTTCACTCAGCATGTGAGAACATTTTTAGTGTTCATCGTCATATGGAAGAGGGAAAAATTCGGAGAGGAGTCATACCAGACGTGGAAACGGGCATCACATTGGTAATATCCTCTTTCTACACACACACACGGAAGCTTGCACTTCAGGGTGTTCACATAGACTTTGTTGTTCCCGAAAACTCTCAATCAAACACGACTAGGTAAAGAAAACATCCCCCTTCTCCAAGCATCGCACCCTCAGTCACATAGCGTCAATCATATGTAGCAGCTAACCACACATCACGAAGTCAAGCATCGCATCGGGCCCGAAAATGTGAAAAACACTTCATGTTTGCTTTAACCTGCACGCTAGCTTTCCGCAGCAAATTTAAAACGTGCCTTTCTTTTATCCAAAATAACTGGCCATCATAGGTGACCGCAAGCGCACCATCTGGTGCTCGGCGAGAGCTAAAACAAACACCAATAATTATTTGCAAATGGTTTTCGACCCTGGTCTGACACACGCATACTTTTTGCACTGCACCATAAAATTTGGGAAATGCTCTCGGAACCGTTCTGGCAGGGTCAAACCCGTAGGACCGCCATAAAAAAAGAGTAAAAAAGAAAAAAAAAACTGCTCGCTTGTGAGACAGATGCGCGTTTTAGCCCTTGATGAGATCTGCAAATATTTAGACGAGGCTGGAAATGAGCGCCATTGTTATGTATTTACGAGGGAAGATGAATTGAGTGTGTAACTTTTGCTAACGGTGAACAGTACCTCGCGCCGACACACGCTATTCATCACGCCGGAGGAACAGATGGACGCTGCTTTGCAACAATCTCCAAGGGCCGAACGCGATTTCAACAGCTAAACTCGGAGGAATGTACACAAGTCTGCCCTGTGTTTGCGACTGTTTTGGAGGAAATACTTAAATCTCTCCCGGCATACACGGATAACAAACGTGCGGGTCGCTCACGAGGCTTAGCGGCCGAGACGCCGCGGTCAGCTTGGCAGGCCGAGGGTGTCGGCCGCGACCGCCGGCCGTATTCACCCCGACCGTCCCTCCCCGGGTACGCGTATAAACGGGACACTTAACTCAAGGAATGTCTTCCCCCTGAGGGCCGCAGGCTGGCCGAGGCCCTCGCGCACGCACCGAGCTGCCACTTTATTAGGCACACCTGCACGGCCCCGTACGATCAATGGGCCGTAAAGCCTCCAGTTGGACTAATGTGCGTTGTTCCGGTCTGCCGACACCGTGTCAAGAAGGTTGTGGGTCAGAGCAGCGGCCGTTTTTGAGTCTATGAATCAATCCGTCTAGTTGTTAACGGCCCGCTGCAGAATTTACTGCGGCGCAGCAGTTCCGCGGTGTTTGTTCAGCGCTCATTATATTTACAGGTGCCATAAGCGTGAACATAAATATGGTTTGATTGTACATATGGAACAATAACGTCTTTGGTGTGTGTGGGTTCTATAGCTGTGGCCCTGGAGGTGGGGGCACGGCGCAGTAAGTAGGTCAGTCCTACTTATTGTCAGAGAGGAGAAGGTTACCGAGTGAACTCCAGGCTCCTCTTTGCTAAACCCCTGAACCCCTTCCTGCTTCCCAGGCATGAAGATCATTGCCCCTTAACCCTCAGATCCACAAGTGGGGTCAAAAATTACCCCAGGGCTTGTTATTCTTCAAAATCTTTATAAAGAAAAATTGTAATATATTCATATTCCATGCATTCTTCATTAAACATGTTTCTGACATCAGGCAATATTTTTTCTTAATTTATGTTTTCATTCATATTGAGAAAATTCTCTCTTTGAATTCACTCGTGGAAGAGTGTAGGTCAGGGATCAGCAACCACAGATGTCCTTAAATTAGCCTTACCAATGAATCTAATATTCAATCCTCTCATTTTTACAGCATTCATAAATGTCAAGAATGTTTATGTCATATTTGTCCTCCCAGAAAAACCATATCAAAACAAGATATCTATATTTTTCACCCCATCTTTTTCCATTTTCATACATTTTTGAAAATACTCGAAGGAGCCAATAGGGCGGCGCAAAAGAGCCACATACGGCTCCAGAACCGTGGGTTGTGCATCCAAGGGTTAAATGATGAGGACGGGTTACATGCAGAGGCAACTTCCCTCTGGAATAAATGAAGTTTGAATAAAGATAGTCCATGCCGTGTGTCTGTATGTGTGTGTAAATAAGATCTTGTGTCCGTCCAGAGAAAAAGATGCCTAGTGACGGGAAGTGCTAGTGCTCAGCCGACGCACTCAATGTCTGATTACGCTGGCGTGCAAGACAATACTGTTATCGATCGCACAACTGTGCTAATATCATGTGTGGACACTGACTATGAACACCCTTGAACATTCAGGCTGTTTGTGCCCCCTAGGTAAAAAAAACACACCCCAGCCCTCATACGCGATGGAGGCTTGCGTGCCTCCATGACGGCGCCAAGCCCCACCACACCCCCGACTCCCGTCCCCTCCTTTGCTGACCCGGAACTCCTCCTCCGGTCCTTATGAGCCCTCAGAGGAGAAGGGATTAATAAAGCCCCACAGGTCCACAGGGACCCGGAGAGGGACAGCGATACTCGGCCCTCTGCTGCGCCCTCTGACCTCTACATCTGGTCCGGGCGGCTGCTTGGGACGGTCCCTCCACTCCCACACAAAGAGCAGAGCGGAGCCCCGAAACGCCGCCCTCACACACACACACATACACACACCGCACGCTTCCTTTGTCCGTTTGAGCGACGGGAATCACGGGAAAAAGAAGGGAGGATGAAAGCAGAAGCCCGAAAAGCACAACCAAGGGACGGATGGACGGACGGGGGGGAGTCTGAGAAGTCGAGACGAACTCTTCTACCTACGCAAACATGTTATTTACCCCGGGGAGGGTAAATAAGGCAGAAAGATGGAAAGAATCAGCTCAGCGGCACAATTTGAGGGCTGATTAGACAGTTTGCTTTGGCTTGACCGGCTTCTGGAGACCATCGGGGACGTGTGGGAGAAACTTCTGATTGAAGTCAGACAATGCGAGGTTGTGTCCAAGTGCTTTGGAGTGCGTGCGAGTCTGCGGGACGCGTACACACGTGCGTGCATGTGTCTCTCTCGCTTTACCGCTTCGTTTGAGCCTCAGTGAAAAGTAAAACTGATGAGCCGATCTGCAATCTATCACCGTCCGAGGAGTCGAAAAACTGTGACATCATCTCCCCCTTTGACGCTGGCCGCACAACGCCGTTATTTACCCTGGAAAACAGACAGCGGAGTATAACTCAGGCTGAGAGGACGCTGGCTTGAGGACGCGGGGTAGTAAAACACACCCAGATCTGCACCCCCTAGTGGCCGTAGTCTACTTCATTTTTGGCGAGCGACGTTGTGTTTCGTTCCAAGTAGTCCATCTGAAATGCGTGAACGATTCCACACGCAACACACGTGCGTGTGCGTGTTTTGTCTGCCTGTTGTTGTTGCTGCAGAAGATGTGATTGGCCGGTTGCCGTCATGTGACTCCAACAGCGGTTGTACTTGGAAACTGGGGGGTGAAAAACATCGCAAATGCTCGCGCTAGCTAGTCGTTGCTGCCGCTACCTTCTCCACCTGTTTGTCAAACAAACAAATAAATAAATAAACACACAAACACAGCTGTGTAAGTGTTGGTGTCTCCTATGACATCATCACCACGCTGCCGCGACATCACCATGCTAGCCGGCGGCAGCCTTTAGCCACCGAGGGCTCCGCGTAGTCTGCGCCTCACTCCGTCTGGCATCGAACCCCCATAATCTGCGCCTCACACGCGCTAGCCTCAAACCCTCAAACGTCGTCTTGGTTACCAGAAACCCAGCAGCCGTGTCGTTTCTTTCAGGACGTTTGCTTGCTAGCGCCTGTGTGTTTACACTGTTGTATCTCGCTCGTGAGGAATAGCTTTTCCTCGTGACGTGCCAGTTATAAACAGTCTTCCTTAGACCCTCCACGCCTCTCCGTACCCCTCCTCCGTCTGCCCCTCCTCCCTCCTCGCTAATAGCTTTTCCAGATCTGGCTGGGCAGGCCGCAGCTACGCGCCGCCAACTCAAACAGGACCCCGAGTCGCTAAGTTCCAAAGCACAAATGTCCACTCCAGCGTCGGCCATGTTCCTCCTCACTGCGATGGAACAACTTCTCGAGACAGCGCTGGGAAAGGGGGGGGTCGCTACTTCCTAGCTTCTTTGCGGTAAAGAAAGTCTGGCCAACGGCTGCGGGTAGCTGGCAGCGCGGCGCTCGCCCCCGCCGAGGCCGTCTCAACATCGCCCAGAACAAACACCAGCCCGGCTGCCGTGATTGACAGTCGAGCCGGAAGGCTGTCAGAGTGAAATACGCACGTCAGCGTCAGAGCCACGCCGCGCCGTAAAGATGGAGACCGGACAGAGACCGACTCGGGGAAAACACCAGAGGCAATAACGTGATTTATGGAGAAATCTCCCCTCGCAACTGCTTTTATGTACTGCGGCGAAGCATGTGTACGTCGGAGGAGTGCCCGCGCCCCGGTTTGAACGTTTGCAAAAACAATCAGGGTCGCGCGTCATCCCGCGCACACACTGCACACCATAAAACATCGGAAGATTTTTTATCTCAGGTAATAAACAATTGAGTTACACTTTATAGATCGATAGTGGTCCATCGATAAAAAGCCAGATTTTGGGTGTTGCTAGGTTGAGAAAACATCCATATGGATCCATATGGCTGTTATCTCAAAAAACAAAAAGGTTATAACATTTTATTGAAACCTTGACTTTTACTTTACGCAAGTACATGTTCAGTGATATGTCATGGGTATGATTCGACAGTCTGACTGGTAAATGCTTAGCATGTCGCGGCAGCTAGGTATACAAAATCTACTACGCAGCCACTAGGGGGCAGATCTGAGTCGTAACAGCTGCAGAGAAGATTTTTGGTCAGATTTGTGGGATATGACGAAGTTCTGCTATTGTTTCTGCTATCTTCCTCAAAAGATATTTAAGTGGATTTGTTTGACATTGTAAAATACTTTTTTTTTTTCAAATACCTTTGCCTTACTTTCAATACCGAGTAATATTTAGTTTGTATGAAGCCTATAACCAAACTGTCTATTCATAGATATCGTGATCTCGTCACACACAGCCAAAACGATAATAGGTAAACACGCATTTTGAGTCTTTTTTCATCATTAGTAGGGACGTCTAAGTACTTCCAGTACTTCCTTTTGTACTAAGTACTTCTTTTTGGTCGGAGCTCCTCCACAACAGCCATTGAGTGTACGATTACATGGTG
>OMPJ01010379.1:0-13458 GCA_900312935.1 Carapus acus
GTGGTTTACAGGACCTGTCACACACACGCACACACACACACACACACACACACACACACACACACACACACACGCACGCGCGCGCACACACACACACACACACACACTTTTAAACGAGGAAATCTGCCCATCTACACACCACTGACCACCAAGCACTGGGAAGTATCCCAGTGTACAATGGGATTATTGTTCTGGCACTGTACCCTCACTTGCACACACACACACACACACACACACGCACACGCACGCGTGCACTTCACCAAAGATCAACGCCCTTCGCTTCCTGACCAAACAGCACACACACACCTTTTACACACAAACATTTTTACGTTTCCATTTCCAGTGTCTTGGAATGAACAAACACGACTGCACGTGGGTGTGGATGTGTTTTCTTGCGCACACACACCTTCTCCGTGTCCTCTTTCTTCACAGACTTGAGGTTGGCTCTGAGGTCCATGGAGACTTTGTGCTTGGAGCCCAGCAGCGAGCGAAGAATGGCGTCGGCAGAAACCCGCACACGTCGCAGGTTTGGCCTCTTGAATTTCCCCCTCAGGTCCAGCACCTTGATGTTCAGGTCTTTAATCTGGGACAACAACAGAACCAGATAACAATCGACACCGCCGCAGGATTCTGTCAACAGCTGATCATGAGCTGCTTGCATGAGAATCTGAGTCGTTGGACATAAAGCTGTGGATCTCTTGGTAGCGTCTGATTTACCTCACGCCTGTTGAGCATGACCTTGGCCTCAATGTCATAGCGCTCCTCATCCACAACATCTATCTTGGCGTGGAGCTCCTTACACAGGTCCTACGCATGGACAAGATGTGTGTCATTGAAACAACGCCCCCGTGTCCCTTGCAGGACAGTGGTGCTCAAAGCTCAGGGGTTACGACATCGTGAGAAGAAAGCGATACGTTCCTTTTGCTGCCGTTCACAGCAATGGAGTCTTGAATTACTGAGTGGCCAGCGGACAGAGAGCATAAAAGCGGGGATGAGGGAGGGAGCTGACGAGATGTTACCTCAAGCTGTGAGACGCTCATGCCCCTGGTGTTTAGAGGAGGAGCCCTCTCTGCCAGATACCTCTCTTTCTCCTCCTCTTTCACCAGGATCTCCTGTTCCAGCTCCTCCTTGGCCTTTGCCACCATTAGACTCTGCGCAAACAACATTAATCAAACGGCGTGCTCAAGCGTAGCCATCGTCCCGGGCCGCCGGCTCGCTGCTGCCTTCGTGTGGTAGAGCTTGTGCACAGCAGTTGCGGCAGACCGATTTGCTCACGCGTACCTTCAGCATCAGCTTCCTCGAGGCCGAGATCTTGGGTTTCCTCTCCATAGCGGGGGTAATAGAATACATTAGCGACACAATTGAAATCTAAGCACTGTAATTATTAAATCAAACATTGCATTATTCACGCTGTGATATTTTTAGCCCTGCGTAATCTGGTGAGCGGCAACAGGTGGTCTTACCTCAGGCCTTTTAAAAGAAAACAAACAGTGTGTAAGCACACTTAAAGGCAAACAATTGGCAGAGCAATGCTGTAAATCTCAACATTACACTTTCATGCACAATTATGAGTCAGCATGTCTGCAGATTTCTGATTTAACAGTCTATAAGAGGAACACATGGCCTGGTCACTCACTCGTGCTCTGGCATTTTGCGGCTGTGATGTCACACTGAGGGAGAGAGAGATGGAGGAGATTAGAAACACACAAACACACACACACTCACAAACACATACACTCAACAGACACACACTTATCCTGCCCCTGACACACCCATTGTCTGGGTTTGCTGGTCGGCCTTCGTGTGTGTGGGGCATTTGTCCACACACTCTTGCCTTCCCTCTTGCCGTCACTCCCTTTCCTCTCTCCCTCTTTCTCTCTTCTTTCGTTTCTCTCTCTCTTTATTTTGGATATACTTGTCTGGCGTTATGTTGATATCTAACAGAAATTGTAATTCAGTCAACTTTTATTTGAAACGATTTATGTTTAACTGCAAGACAAGTCAAACAAATACACACACACACATTGGAATCCACTAAGAGAATTCTGGCAAACTGTACAAGTTAAAGTGAGTGTGTATGAGACAGGTTTACAAGACCTGTCTCATACACACACATACGAACACGCACACACACACACACAAACACACACACACACACGCACACGCACACACACGCACACGCGCGCACACACACACACGTGCCAGTGGTGTAGAGGTCTTTGGTTATGAGATGCTCTCACTCTGCTTTCTTTTTCTCTTCTTGTTTTTGTGACCTGCTCTTGCCCCTTTTCTTTTCATTTCCCAGTCTTTGCCTGGTACTGTTTATCTCATCAAAACCATCGTTACGACTCTCAGCTTGTCCTGAGTCCCTCCGTCTCTCTATCTGTCCCCAGACCTTCCTGCCTGATAAGCCAATGGCAGTTGCGGATGATGCCACCTAAGACCTGCACTGATGGCGCTACTAGCTGCACCATTGTGGATTAGGAAAATTCCATCCCTCCATCTATCTCGGCCGTCTCTCATCCTCATCTTTCTCCTGTGGATTATCTCCTGGACAGGAATTTAGAGTGGACTGTCTCCACAAATAGACCACAGGACATCTGATAAACAGCTGTGGTGGGGGGATTGGGGTCCGGGGTGCCCAGCCCGGCTCAGGGATGTGCCGCCAGTAGCTGATGGATGATTCAGAGCCTGCGTGGCTCGGCCAAGTTGGCAGGCGGATGAAGCTACGCTACATTTGGGTACGAATATTACCACAATATTGCATGAGAGCAATAACCAACGGACGAGACCAATTTTTCATCTTTGTATATTTCCTGAGTGACAGTCCCCTCAAAAACATTTACGCTCTCCTGCCTGCATCAGAAGTCAATGAGCCGCAACATATGTTAACTGCCTATCTACAGTCCAAAATATAGTCCTCACAACATGTTCACCCAAAGACCACATTGAAGCCAGAGTTCCAAATATGCAGACATTGACACGACTGAGGTGTCCTTACCTGTGAGCAGACAGAGAGAGACCATGCAGTCACCAGCAGGCAGAATGGGTGAGAGATCAGGCCAATGGTTAAATGTCCCTCTATTTAACAGGACCTCCTATTGTCTCACTCCCTCTTTCTCTTTTGTTAGTGGAGGCTATTCTTAGAGCCCAACTCCATTTTCACCTAATCTCACCCTGTCCGTTTGTCTCCCATCCATTCATCACGCACAAGAGGGTCTGCAGTCACGGACTGGAGATGCAACTGGCCTTGGATGAAACAAAAGGATGGAGGTAGTTTATATTCTCATTGGTGTGACATTGTAGTGGAAATACAATACAAAGCTACAGCAGATGAGCAGAAAGGTGATATATCGGATGAAAAAAGGAAAGTGCCACAGTATCTTCCCCATCGATCACAAGCAGATCAAAATGTTGCGCGTGTTTGTAACAGTCCAGGGGATTTTCCCAACCTGCTTTAAATCTTCCAAGACCACCGTGTCAGGCGTGTTTCTGCCTGACAACGCCAGTCAGCTGCTATAAGACAACCACACAGATTCAAAGCCACAATATTAGCAGGTAATACGTTACCATTAAGCACTGAGCATGATGGAACACAAATAAAGTTTATGTCGCTCAGAGCAGTTGCGGCATCACTACCTGGGTGGGATAATTTTTCAATATTTGATCCATCACACATACACACACACACACGCACACACACTGCGGATACTTGAAATGTGGGGAACTTTGCAGCTATCGAATCCATCAAAATTGTCTGCTCCTGTAATACATGGATCAGATGACTGAATGTCATGAGAGTGTGTGTGTGTGTGTGTGTGTGTGTGTGTGTGTGTGTGTGTTTTATCAACTCAGGAGGGCAAATGCCCAGGCGCACGTGTTCACACACACATACCTCGTAAACAACAACAAAGAAAAGCTCTGACACCACCCGGAATGTGAAGCATTAACATGTAGCACAGGATAACCTAGTGGTGGCAGGGTAATAACTACTTTAACCTCAAGGGTTCAAGTTTTTATTCGCATTTGTAAATGGACCGGCAGTCCAGGGACATGGGAAATGTTGTGCGGAGCTCTCTCAGAGTTGATAATATTGAAAGAAACATAGGTTAGAGGGGATGTAAATCAAAAAGGAAAAAACTAACTAAAAACAATATAAATAAATCATTTTAAATAAGACTATAAGAATAAAGGACTATATGGAAGGGGTGAGTGTGGCAGGTACACTATACAGGTGAAGTTATTGCACGAGCACAGTATTACACTATACTGTCAGGGATATGATGATAGTACATTCTCATGTATTGCACCATCCTGTATCCCCACACCTTGCTGGTGAGGATGTTGTCCCCTCTGCTGTGTCTCAGGCTGTGTGAGCAGTGTTTGTGTCTGAGCAGAGGCTGTGCCGGGTTGAGTGGACCTCTGGTGAGTCCTAATATTTTTGCTCACCTTTTTTCTGCCCTAGATTCAGACAAAGGTTGTTCCTTCCTTTTCCGCCATTTTTCCTGTCACATTCACAGTTTTCAGATGAGTATGATATACCTCAGAGGTGACATGCGGAGCGGACCACTCGTCTTGTGCCTCTTCACATTGTGGCACTGTGTTTACTGTGCTGGTGTCCTCTCTCCCATTCACAGGGGAGACACAGACCTCTAGTGGTTTCACACACTCATGGCAGCCTGGCAGAGGAATGTGGATGTTTGGTGAGAGGGTTCGATTCTTTTTTTTTTTTCAGGCCCTGCCGAAGAAATTATGCAGCTACTACCCACACATACACTCTCTACGACTACTTCTACTGCCACTACTACTTCTACTGCGTCTACTACCTCTATCCTTTCTCCTTGAGTAGTTCTGCCTTCAAGTTTCAGGAGTATTATTGCACTTGAGAAATGACAGTTTAGACATTCTGATCCTGAAAAAAATGTCCTTTGATTTATATAACCAAAATATATCATTGCCTCGTCTTACATCTTCAAACTAGTTCCAAGCTTACTGGTACTTAATCAGAGCATGAGAAACGTGGGTGAACAGTGCAAAACAGTTGTTGCGTCAACATTTTGAGTACCTGACATTTTTATGTGTCTATCACTCTCTTGGGCTCGTGCAAGATACGATTGCACAAAAATATTATTTGGAATTGCTTCAAGTCTGGCTCAAGCTGTGAGTGTCGCGCTCCAGAACGATCAAGTGATCCTTGTTCGGCAAAGCAGATTAGGCCTCCATGGAAGTTCTGCCAATATTTATGTCCTAACAGACAATCACGTCGCCACCACACTGTGTAATACCTCCTCAGTATCTGTTTGTTTCTGTGTGTGTGAGTGTGTGTGTGTATGAATGCATGTGTGCTTGTGCGTGAAGAAGAACAGATGCTCAAGATGGAGCTTAGAATGTTTAGACAGGGAATTCCAGTGAACAGTGTTAATATGTGCACACATTTCAGTGGCTACAACACACAAACACACACACACACATAGAAAAACCCACGTACATCCATCGGTGGGTAAGTCAGTCGTCTCTGGTCCGTACAGTGTCTTTGCCCCATGCTGACTCATGCAGTGTGGCCAGCTTTGGGGTTTTCCACAGTAACTAGAGAACTCTCCACACAATCGGCCCATTATCCCTGACCTGCACTGAGCTGCACACACACACACACACACTTGCACACACATATTCACTGTTATATTTTTGACACACACAGACACACAAAGCACGCTTGAATGAACAATGTGCACCGAGCTTCACTAACAAGTCGGCTGATGCGCATTCAGCGCTGAATATGGTGCCGTGTGAACATGTAACCCTTTGTACCTGAATGCGTGAGTGTGTGTGTGTGGGTGGATCTTCGTGTGCACATGCCCTAGGCTCAATGCCTTGTTCATTAAGGGTGCTGCAACATTTCAAAGGCATCCTGACTGCCACGCTCACGACACAGTAGGAGAAAGATGTATTTTCCAGAAGCTGAGACAACAAAGTTACGCCGCGACTGAAACATCACAAAGGTCATAATTATTAGTCTGGGAAAATCATTATGGTTCTAGATCACTCACACATCTATACAAGCCAATGTTATTTCAGCACACAAGATAGAATTTCAAACAAAAACGCTGAAGCAGCAATTTCACTCTCCCAACATAAATATCCAGACAGAAGCCAAGATTGCTTTATTATTTTCCTATACATTGAGTGTAATACTGTTCATGGTCTGACTTCTGACAAACATACGAGAAATACTACTTAAAAATACATACATATTCTTCATGTGCAACTCTATAAGGCGACTGTTCAGTCTATGAACAAAAAAGGCCTGTAAAGCTAAATGTAGCTATTCAAAGAACAGAAACAGAAATGGGCTCCTATCGCCGAGCCAGACAACAAATGAGTCCAGCAGAGGAAATATCAAAAGGCACCGCGGGTGGAGTGTACGCTACTGTGACTCTACACGTACTGCCCACACAGATATTGAATAGAACCACAGGGAGGAAACAAGAGAGAAAGAATCATTTTCATCCATGTTCACACCACCTGTCCGACATCTGTGCTGTACCATAAACAAGAATATGAAAGGCCGGGAAAGTGTCATTGGCAAATTGTTCTCAGTCCTCGAGGGTCCTTTGTTTTCAATGTCCATCCCATCAGACTGTGTGTCACGCTCCCGCTCGCCGCTGCCCTCGCCTGCTCCGATTGGCCCGTCCCAAGAAGTGGAGCCCCTACAGAATAAAAACAAAGAATTGCTCAAATGTTACTTGTTATCTTCTGAACACGGCAACATGAATCTGAGGAGTGTGAAGTGTATCCGTGTTGACTTATGTCGCTCTGTTACCACGGCTACTAAGTTAATTTGGGCTCTTGACGACTGCAGCTCTCTTAAGGAGGCTTGGCCATGGATTCCAGGACGCTGAGCTCATAGTTCACTGACTTACACCCTCTCTTCACCAGCATTTGGACTGAGTGACCAGGGAGTGACACTGGCGTCACATGCTGCCGGGATAGTGTCGTGACTTGTTCTTGTCCAACAGGGCTGCTGAAGTGTGTGACTCTGTGTGTGTGAGTGAGTGAGTGTGCGTGTGTGTGTTAGTTTAAAAATAATTGGCCTGGCAAAGGAGAGGCAGGCAGATGTTATTTGGAGGCTCACGTAGCAACATAATTATGGCCTCAAGTGGGAGAGGGTTTATGTCCTAGGACGACTGCGGCGAAGACGGCCTTGGGGACGAGGGGGACACGCGAAGCTCGGCAGTGGTGCCGGCGCTGGCGTGTCCCTGGTATCTGAGTCCTCCAGCGTGTGGCTGGGATCAGCCGAGTGCCGCCCCGTCCCGCCACTGACTGTGTGTTTTCATTCCATCCAATCAGAGCTCCGCTCCATTTCATTAGCACCTCTCCACACGCGTAGGTAGGGCCTCATCCCCGGGCTTTGAGTGGACCCTGGGGTCTCTTAGTGGTGGACAGTTGAGGACGTTGAGGACATGGGGTTGATGTTTTGCACCAGTGTGACTTGGATGAAATATCAACATGAGCTTGAGATATTACAATTATGTGGGAGGGGTGGGGGTTGGCCACAGTCTGTTCCTGGATGGGGGGACAGACAGGCAAACAAACAGACAGAAAGATGGACACCCAAATAGACAGACAGAGACAAAGACAGACAGATAGATAGACAGATAGACAGATAGATAGATAGATAGATAGATAGATAGATAGACAGACAGATTGACTGACTGACTGACGAAAAGGCATAAAGTTGGACAGACAGAGACAAAAGACAGACAGTTGGATAGATAAACAGACTGATGGACGGACAGACAGACAAATAGATAGATAGATGGACGGACGGACGGACAGACAGACAGGCTGACTGACGGACAGACATACAGATGGAGAGAAAGGTGGACAGACTTTACCTGTCCCCAGGGTCAGGGTGTGTCCTCCTCGCCGGTGCTGCCCAAGTGAGCGGTGGACAGGTGTCTGTTCCTGCCGGTTCGCACGGCCTGTAGGTTCTTGTAGCGCACCAGCGCCAAGGCGATCTCCGCGTTCCACGCCGTGCCGTCCTGCGGACACCTGAAGTCGATCTCCTGTCCCGTGGCCATGACCACGGTGAAGTATACCAGGCCCCGCTTGTACTCCACGCAGTCCACGGTGACCATGCGCTCGAAGCGCAGCTCCTTGGCTTTGGAGCTCCAGCCCGAGCTCGGCGCATCCCCGCCGGCTTTGCAGTTGTAGAGGCGCAGTCCGTCCTCCGTCAGCACGCAGCGCTTCTTCTTCCACAGCTGCAGCAGCCCGCTGCTTCGCTTCTCCACCAGCCCGTCCCTCATCGCCTTCACCGGGAGAGACATGGACGCGCCGCGCCGAGTCCTCGGGAGCCCTGAAAATCGAGACGCTAGTCGCCCCTGTCACGCCGAGTCCATCAAAGACGCGCGGCAGCTGCTGCGGACATGTGGACGGAGACGGAGGACTGGGGACAAGCTCCAAACACCGCGTCCCCGGGTCGATCTGACCGCGATACGTAGGTGTGTGTTTATGAGAGTGTGTATGAGTGTGTGTGAAGGCTGGTCTAGCTGGATATGTTGGAACATGCCCGGCTGCTCCGTGGACCTTCTCCCATTCAACCATCACCCCGCCTCCTTCCCGTGACTCAACCAGGGCCGCTCTGTTTATGACATTTACGGTGTGTGTGTGTGTGCGCGCGCGCGCGCGCGTGAGTGTGTGTGTGTCTTTGTTTGACCTGTCATGTACAGTAGTTAAACATAAATAGTTTCAAATAAAAGTTGACTGAATTACAATTTCTGTTCAATGTCTACTCACGACAAAGACTTGGATGTAGATTTGAGAGGTATAGTGAGTGTGTGTGTGTGTATGTGTGTGTGTGTGTGTGTGTGTGTGTGGAGCCGGGAAATAAAGTGCTTTTACAGGTGTCCAGTGAAGAAATGGAGGGATGATGAAGTCAAGGCCGCGCGTTTTGAAGAGAGATGAAAGCCTCGCTTTGGCTTAAAGTACATTACAACTCTCCTCTCTCTGAATGGCAAAATAGTTACTTTCCGGTCTGTAGCGCTCCTGGTGTGTTAGGTGAGACCATGGGAGGAGCATTAAGGTGGAATTCGCAATGATGCGATCGGCTCCGCGTGTGATGCGTCAGTGCGCTGTTATGAGAAGAATGGGCTCCAAAGACGCGTGTCCTCTTCTCAAACATCCACACATTACGTCTGCTAAATACTTCCCTGTTCTCTACAAACACACAGTTTCACTTACACGGTGTTATGTAACGTGAGAATGTACACAAAACACACGCCCCCACTTTCCAGTCCGTTTTAATCAGTTTTTTAAATCTGTGATTATTAGTCCATGCAGATGTTTAGGAATTTACTATTGTAACAGCACCAAATTTAAGGTGCGAAGAAATACAGTGGTTTTGAATACTAGAGGAATGAAAACATCGACTGAAAATTATTATTATAAAAATAGAACTAATTATAAATTATCATCATTAATATGAAGGTAGCGTAATATTTTTGTGTTGTTGGATTCGATTTAACATTTAGAAACTCGTTTGGTTTTCATCTGGTATCCTCGCCGTGTCTGCCCTCTGTTGGACGAAAGAAGTAGTGCAGGCTCCGGGAGCCTTATTGCGCATGCGTCAAAGTCCCAGCTCCAACGCCGTATCCAAAACCTTTGGGACCGAAGTTTCTGCCGTAACAAGCTGGAAAAATAACAGCAGGGTGAGGTAACGTCTCAAAACACACTCCAAATCGTTACAGGCCGCCCGTTCGCGTTTTAACCTCACGTCTAATGCGACACCTTCACGACGTAGACGAATAAAAAGCCCTTGACATTCGATTTGGTATGTAGTGCCGCAGGTTACCATCACTACGAAAGTGCATGAAATAACATTAGTGGCATACCAGCTCATTAAGAGAATGCACTTTGGTATCGAGTAGCTGTTGCTAATGATTAGATATGTACCGGTGTGAATATAGGTCAGAATTTTAAAAGACTGGATTGTCCTCTAGAACTAGATGACCTGATGCTGAAGAGTGTGTGGTTATACCTTTGCAGTAGATTTCTCCATCTTTATCAGCCAAGGTGGTCGACTCAAGGCTCTTCCCGCACTCAGCACAGCAAAAACATCCAGTCTTGTGCCACGACTGCAAATAGACAGATGAGTTTGTTTGGTGTAGGGATGGCTGTGTAAAGTCTGTCTCTATATTGTGTGTGCCAGCTTACATTGCCAGCTCCCACCACTTTCTCCGCAGCATAGACAGACTTGCCACAGCGTGGGCACTTCTCTGCCCCACCAAACTTCTGAGCCATCTTGGATGGGTTTGGATTGGTGCTTGGACGATGCGGAGCAGGTCTGGCAGAGAGATCGGTGGGTGGAAAAGAATGTTGGAGTCAAGATGTGTCATTTGCCCTCTCTCCCCCTATCCCTGCCCTGCTGAGTGTGTGTGTTTCTCACTCTGCAGGTGTGATTCCTAGGGCCTCCCCAGTGTCCATGCTGAGGGTCCCTGCTCCCTGGCCGTACCCGTAGCCTTTTGGCCCATGTTTCTTGCCGTAGCACGCTTTGCAGTAGATCTCGTCATTGTGAGAAGCCACTGTTGTGCTGTCCAGGTTTTTCCTACACACCACTACACACACACATTTCACTCAATCACACACATATCCAATGCAGAAGCATCCAGCACTTTTTTTCATGTGTAGCATGTGTGTGTTTGGAGCAGATTGTGATGTTTTGATTGGCCTCTGACCATCCCCCTCTTTGGCCTAAACCTTTTATCCAGCAGCCTCTCAACTGAATTCCATCTGAAGCTTGTACGATTCAACTCCATGAACTTTCACATTGAGGAGAAGCTAACAAAAAATATTTTCGTGTTTTTCCTGTTTATCATGGATATGCCTCATAGACTGTTCCCACGACTTTTTGCTGGGTTGTCTGCAGTAAATTGTGGTCAAACCAAAGGCATGATGGAACTCAGGGATATGAATATAGACGAACAAACAGGCAAATGTACATTCTGAGGATTGCATTGAGGATGCACACCAACATACCACAGACATTGCTTTTATATCTCATTTGTCACATCTATTTTTCAGCGAGAGGTGGAGCGAGTCCACATCCCAACCCAATGATCACTCAGTGTATTTGTTCGACTCCCATTATTGACAGATTAGACATTGTTAGCATTGTGAACTTAAGTCTGTTCTTACTCACTGCAGATGAAGCAAGACTTATGGAAGCTTTGGCCATCACACAGCACCTCCTCTGCAAAGTACACTGTCTTCTGACAGCGGCCGCACTTTTTTCCTCCCCCAAACGGCATCCTGCAAGTCATTCAGTCCACATGTATACACACACACACACACACACACACACACACACACACACACACACACACACACACAAAAAAAAACAAGCAAAACTCAGTGACCTGTCTGGACACGAACAATTTATGTATGTGGTGTTCATGACTCAGCCAAAACTTCGCCTGGCAAATTCGCCACTGTGGGCCATTGATGGCATCCAGAAATACTGTACTACAGCTGGACATAAGAGTGATTTGGAAAGTCTGGAAAGCTGCTTTTTGTAGTGGGGAGGCCTGATGTTGGCATGATATAAAATGTCCCTGGCATCCTGCCTGCATGTTTCCCAGCACGACCCTCCCATCCCATTGCTACTTATCCACATCCACATTCCTGGTGGTGGAACACCCTCCCACCTACAGTCACACCATCTGCTGCCTTTTTGTCTGTCTCCTGCATACCGGACCTCCTTGTCTGGGTGGCGAGACTGGTGGTGGCCCTCACCTCCCCATCGCTGTGCGCTCGAGTATCAGGCCACTTCCTATCACGCTTGGACACATTTCCTGTTTTTTCTGGCAAGTGTGTAAGCAGGAGATTTGATCTTATGACTCACACTGCGCTGAATGTCTCACCAAACCAAATTTGTCTTCCCATTAGTAAAACAAAACACCCTATGGCTAAACACAGCTGTAACCGGGCTGATGGAGGGATATTGAATGGCAATTGTTTGGTACTTCCACATGGTTCGGTTCATTCATTTGGTTACTGTGTCAGCTTGCTCCCAGGACAACTGATAAACAGTTAAGGCTCAGGGGTTTCACAGTAATGAGGGGCTTTGTTGAGGGCAATTTTAGGAATGCAAACTGGAGCAACAGCCCTCATCCACAGCTCTCTATTGTTCCCCTCCAAACAGGGGGGAGTCTGAGCGTCACGTAGCTATGATGGTGTTTTCCCCGCAGTTAGGTTTTCATTCGTTGCTCCTCGTGTTCGTCAGGGAAAAATGTGTTCACAGGTCCTCGGCTGCACTTTTGAGTCATTCGACAGATGCTTCCTGCATGTGAGCTCTGTAAGTGTGTAGAATGCAGTGGCACGAGGTCCCGGATGAAGCTGGGATAAAATGAGAAACATGACTCAAAGCGTCTGAATTGACCTCAAAAGAGCCTCCGACCTGAAGTGAGTGGCGAGGGGAGGTGAGTGTGAGTCTCAGGAAGGTTGAGTCTTGCTCCTGAGTTTGTCTGGAAGACCTAAGAACCCTGTTGGTTCTCTGACACGTTGTTGGCAGCATAGCAAAGGGAGGGAGAAGAGGAGGGAAGCTGGGGACGACCTCGAGGTCACCCTGTCAGGGCGGCTCCCAGTCTGCAGCAGCAGGACAGCATTTAGCATGCAGAGGGGGTGAGGAAGAGAAGCACATGTCAAACAGACACTTGGGATTACAGCTCCAATTTGACTCGATGTTCTCCCCTCCACACTGTTGTGGGCCGAATTCCTCTATTACTTTATCACCCAGATTCAGCAGTTAAGCGCCTGCAGGTTTAGACTTGTGGGAACACCCAGTGCTCAAGATTGACAAAACAAGACGGAACGTTTTGTCACAGACAAAACGTCGGGGCGTTAGGCTCATGAGCTACACTGTCGACGTGTTAGAGCTGCCTGCTGTTTTGGACGATTGGATTCGTCGCCACAGGGGTTTTTGTTACCTTCCTGTTCCGCTTCCTATCGCTGCGTTACTGTTTAACTGCATTTGTATTTGCAAAACCTGTTACTGATCAAACAAAGCTGGCAGCAATAAGGCAGAGAGTGAACAACACGCTCCCATTAGCAGAGAACAGATATGTTACCTCCTATTGCGCACTGGGGAAAAGGAGGAAGCAGCAAAACTCGAGCCATACACTCCTACCTGCAGCTTCTTGTTAATCTTAGTCAGGGATGCAGCACGAAGTTGAGTCCTGTCACGTTGGTGCAGAGTCTGGAATTAAGCTGGAAGCCAAGTCTGCAAATGTTTTTTTGTTTGCCCGCTGCTTGCAGTCTCGGGAAACAAAGACGTCTCTATTTCTGTCCACGTTTTGCAGTCTTTAGGCCAGTCCAGGGGCAGGAACGTTCTGAGTGTGTGCTGGTGTGTGCGCGTCTGTGCTCCTTCACCGCCCCAGATGTGGCAGGCGGGTGGAGCCTCTT
>OMPJ01010380.1:0-29864 GCA_900312935.1 Carapus acus
ACACAGCCCGTCTCCTTCGATCCCCCTGCAGCTGCACTTTCATCTGGCAGCAGTGGACCGCCATCATTCAGGATGGACGCCAAGCCCCCCAACCTGCTGCTCCCGCTGCTCCTGGCCACCCTGACACACTTCTGTGAGGACGCCACGCTCTGCTCGGCCTTCACTCAGCTCTGGCCTCATTCTTACTTTGTCTTGTCTCTTGTTCTCACAGGGCGCTGCGTCGCCGGCCAGTCGCGTAAGTTTTATATTTTATATTTGACCATATTTGGAGCTGTTGTCGCTCTCCAAACAGGATGACCTGACAGGCTGTGCGTGCCAAGAATGTTATTTTCACAAGAAAATCTGGCACTGTGGACACCTTTTGTACTTTCATAGTGTTATCTACTGTATATGTGAGGGCGTGCTAAATTTAAAGGCTAATTTCTTGTAGAGTTACAGTATCTTGGGGGAACGAATTATTATTACCCATAAAGTGAATCGCTCTATTCTGACTCATTTCACCGCTCGGGCTCCTTCACGTCAGGAATCATTATGAGGAGGATGTGTGGACTAAACGATTGTTTCGTTGCCGCTCCGGCTGGTTACATTGTGTTGCCGCAAGAGCAGAGGCTGGGATAAATCACACAGATCTCCCACGGGAACTGAGGGTCAACCGGTGTTTGTCGAGGCTTTTTCCTTCCTTCAGCAGCTCTGGCTCAGAATTAGGCCGAGGGAGCGCCTTCCTCCAGACCTCACCTTTGCTGAGGAGAGAATAATGAGGATGGGAATGGACTTCTGCCTGTGACCCTCTCGCCAGTCTGATGGAGGCAATACGTGCAGTCGTATTGATTTGGTTTCCCTCTGGTTTGTGTGTGTGTGTGTGTGTTTGTGTTTGAACTTGCAGTATACACCATAGACACCGTCGGCCTCACAATCCTACCCAGCAGCACGGTCCAGAGTGGGACGCCCGTGACCTTACGCTGTGAGGTCAGCGTCAGCCACGACCCCTCGCTCACGCTTACACACAGCTTCCAGTTAGTACGATACGACGTCCTAGTCCACTCCCTAACCACCACCGACATTGCCGTCGAGTATGGGATCAACCCGGCGAGGGCGGCCGACTCCGGGTCCTACCAGTGTCGGGTCCGAGTGGGGGAGAAGAGCAAAGAGAGTCTGGATCAAACACTCACCGTTACAGGTAACAGGCACCCTGACCGAGGGGCTCAAATAGTTGATTTATAATTCTTATAATTGTTCAGCCTCACACTTTTTCTACACATTTGTACTATATCACTGGGTCTCCTCTTTATTTCCTCCATACAGGCCTGCAGGCCCCGTTCCTGAACCTGAGTAAGACATGGCTGTACGAGAGCGAGGAGCTGACGGCCACCTGCAGCGCCCCCAACGAGAAGGGGTCCCTCATCTTCCGTTTCTACCAAGAATCCAGAACAGGAGACGTCGAGAAGATCAAGCAGGTGGGGCCCAGCGGGAACTGGTCGGAAACCAGGCTAGTCCTGAGGCAGACCGGAGACAGTCTCCTCTACTGCGACTACGACATCCCCATGATCCCCGAGGCAGGACACTCCAACATCAGTAACAAGGTCCAAGTGGTCGTGAAAGGTGATGGGACTTGAGTTTCGCCACACGCTGCTCAACATCGTCATGGGGATCTCGATATAGTGTGTGACCGCTTCAAGTTGTCACTTTCAGGACTCTACATTTCCCCGGTCATGAACGTGATTCCCTCCACTAATGTCTACGAGGGCGACATCATCGAGGTGGTCTGCCGGGTGGTGAATCCACCCAGGAACGTGGAGGTCTACCTGACGAAGGACAAGATGGTCCTGAAGAAAGCTTCAATCAGCCTCCTCCACCGAATGGCGGTCCGGCCAGGAGATTCTGGCGAGCTGGTGTGTAAAGCAGAGTGGAACAGCGTGCAGAAGGAAACCTACTTACCGCTCACAGTCAAAGGCAAGCCCAGAACACAAACAGAAAAACTTAGGGTAATGCGTCCTCGCTAAAATTCTTCCCTTCCTCCGCCTCCAATCAGAGCTGTTCTCCGTACCGACGCTGACCATGGAACCCTTTGCGATATTCGAGGGAGAGTTCTTCACGCTGACCTGCTCCGTCTCCATCTACTCCCCGGAGAGGATCAGCAACGACACCATGCAGTTCTCCATCTACAGAAATGGCGTCCAGCTCACCAGAATGGCAACATACGCTGCTGTGGCCCATCCCTCCCGAAACGGAAACTACACCTGTAAAGCCGAGGCAACCAGCCTCCGAAACAACTTCATTTTCAAATTGAGCGACGAATTTGTCATCCAGGCCAAAAGTAAGGCCCCTTTTTTCCACCTGTCTTTGACCAAACAGAACTGCTTCGACGCAGATTCAGACTAGATTCGGAAACGTGGACGCTAATATCGACGCTAATTTGTGCTTTCTGTCTCCAGTTCCCGTTTCTCAGCCTGTGCTGAGCGTGGTGGGGGGGCGGGTGGTGTTGGGGAAACCTTTCTTGATGTTCTGCCGGAGCGAGAGCGGGAGTCTCCCCATCACCTACACTCTGCACGGTCCGGGCAGGATGCCCGACGTGAGGGTGGTGAGCGAGCCGGGGGAGCAGGCCATCTTCAAGACGGCGGCTATCCAGCAGAGCTCAGACATCCTGAAATTTCTCTGCCATGCCAGGAACAACGCTGTTAACCCTCCCATGATCAGCTTGGGTCAGCAGCTTCAACGGCGCACTGAGATCATTGGTGAGATACTGCGGGACATGGGCACAATGAGCATCAATTGTTGTGCTATGGAGAGTAGAAGGCGAATCTGGTCCGTGCTAACATTTCACCCTATGTAGAACCTGTGTCCACCCCAGCTTTGATCGTCTCCCCCGGATACGGGGATGTATCTGAGGGGCAGGACCTGAACTTGGACTGCATGGTGACCAGGGGCACACCACCCTTCAACTTTACCTGGTACCACACAGAAACAGAGGGCGCTCTGGCCACCGAGACCTCCATACACCCCCGAGTATCCCACAGAATCAAAGGAGTGCAAGGAAAGGACAGCGGGGGTTATTACTGTGTGAGCGACAACCAGGCCAATGAGGTCCAACGCAGCCACACGGTGACGGTTGGAGGTGCGTGTCACCTTTGTGGTGGTTTTCAGTGATTGAGGTCTTCCCCGAGGATACTCTAGTAACCCACTTGCTTCCAGACATCTGGAGTTGCCCTGTTATTTTCAGATGAGGTCCTTTTGGACTTTTTGTTTTGGATAGACTGCGTGGCCATTTTTGTGCATTTGTTGGCCACTGTGTCAGGACCTACCCACCTACCTACATACAAGTAATGTGATAGGAGAAAATAGTACCTGCATTTGAGATTTGATCAGTGCGGAGTTTCTTGAGCACCCCATGGGAAATTTCCCCCGTGGTCCCCATGTACAGTATATGTAGGCCTACCTGTATATGTACAGGTGGAGCCATCTCTGAATACTCACGCTAACCGAATGTCTCTCCATGTTTTCTCCACTTCGCAGTGAAGCTGGCCGGCTGGAAGAAAGGCCTCATTGCTGCTTTCTGCATCTTGCTTATAGTTGCGATCGTCCTCTTCATCGCCTTTAAAAAGGGTCTTCTTCCGTTGATGCGCAGGCGGACGGGCGGGCTGTCAGTGTGAGTAAGATTCCACGTCTCCTTATCGAACATCAGTGTTCCAGAGGTGAAGTCATGAGAGCAGACAGCGACACCCACGCCGAGGGTTCCTGCTCCACCGGGCTGATTATGTGTGGTGTCCACCCTCTCTCAGGAAGCCGGCCAGCACCAAAACAGAGCGGCTCAGCCTCACCCTGGCTGAGGCCAACGAGGCAGCCAACGGTAAGAGCTCGCCAAGTGGAGAATGGAGGGAGCTTTTGAGGCCGAGTTTATTCTTTCACACATCTTTACTTTTGCATCTGGACGTTGATGAAAGTCTAATATTCATTTTGCTGAGTTTCATCCAAGTTGAGACTAAGTAATGGTAGATTTAGCTGTGTGTGACTTAGAAAGAAATCAGGATATGTACTTTTTACAAAACAAACTACTACTTTTTATGCACTTATTTCAAACAAGACTCTATAAACATAATCATAATTTAGACAGAAAATAAGTCTTAGGTTTGTTGAAGGTGGCTATCCTAAATCTGAGTTAGCTTATTTTTCAAATGCAGTGTTACCATAAGGAACATAACTTGAGAAACAATTTGTACATTTTTACACCTCCAACACACACAAAGATGCATAAATGGTCTTGAACATGAGAAAGTTGACTGAATCATTCTTTTCAATGTCTCAGTCACCCCGGGTGTGATGGGAAAGAGTGTGTGGAGTGAACACGTGTCAGGCTCCGGTAAGTGCTGTGTCTTGCTCATTGTAAATTCCAAACTATGCAAAATCGAATGACTTTGAATGCAGAGTGAGTGTATTCAACCTGCTGTCATGACACCAATGTGCCTCATGCAGAGTCTGACGACCAGAACAGTGTGGCGACACCTGACAGCCCACAGCCTCAGTACACAGAGGTACACACCAAGCAGGCTGACACGCCGGCAGGTACGAGCTCCTACACACACACCAGCCATACATCCCTGTGATATTGGGTACCTGGAGTTCTCAAAGCGAGGCATGTGTGCATTTGCTCAATAGTAGTCCCAGCAGAGACGACCCCAGATACAACGTGCGGTGAGGTGCAGAACACTACGCAAGGTACTGTTGATATCCTCCTTCTAAGTCAAGTCCCTCCTTCGTGGTACAACTTGAGCTGTTCCGCAGTGTTTAAAAAATGCGCCAGGAAACAGGATCAGCTCCCACTGTAAACATCTGCATTGTTAGTGGAAGAATATCCCATTAAAACACAGGGTCCCGTCGCCAGGTGTCCACTTCCTGCTTTCGTCAAAGGGAACTTCCTGTTTTAACAATCACAGCCAAACAGGGACTACATCCGCTCAAGCCCAGTGAGCTCCAGACTCCATTGTTTGATTCTCTCGGAAGAAAAACAGTTGGCCTCCATCTATTGTTCGGTCACTGAAATGTCAACGGCAGAACGCTGGAACTAAACAATGATGCAGCAGAAGAAGAAGATGGGAACACACTTACACACACACACTGATTTAGGGCGGTGCAGAACAAGGACATGTTGAGGAAAACCGGTGAAGTATGGCCCCAAGATCAGCTGATCCTATCAGTAAACACTGACCTGTTTCCACTCGGTTCAGGACCTTTTCCCACATTTCCAGTCCTGAGCCAAACAGCTACTTTGTTTAGAGAGAAATGGAGGAGTATCCCAAATGTAAGAGTCGTCACTACCTACCATGCAGCTGTCGCTTATGACCTTTGACCTATGACCTTCTCCACAGGGGTTGCTCTTGCAGAGGTCCCAGAACAACTTAATGGTGTAAGTGTACCAACAGTTTGTGTCTATCTATCTATCTATCTATCTATCTATCTATCTATCTATCTATCTATCTATCTATCTATCTATCTATCTATCTATCTATCTATCTATCTATCTAATCTCCCTCCTTCACACACATGGATACACACATACTGTAGTTTCACACATGCACATTCACTCAGTCATGGGTATTCCTGTATCCCAGCAGGGGTCGGTGGAGTACGTCCAACTGAACCATGACGCCGAATGCCACAGTGATCCCGGTAACCATGGCGAGCAGAATGACCAGTCAGACGACACCAACGCCGCGTGCGACGCCTCTGCCCCGGAGCCCAGCGACTGCGCCGAGTGAAGCAGTGGAATATTTATTCCCTATTTTATCCCCCTGTGAATCAGGAGACTTTTACACAGAAAGACAGTAATCTCCTCCCCAGTCACCATGGCAACTGGTTATTTTTCTTATTTTTGTAAGGCAGTAAGACAGCAAATCCCTTTTCATAACACAGAAAAGCGTTCTCAGACTTTGAGGATAGACAAATAAAATGCTGTTTTTGTTACAAGTGTCTCTATGGCCAGTTGACTCTTGCTCAGCTCCACAAGGAGCTTGACGTCAATAATGTTTGACTTTTTACTCAGTTTAAGACTTGACGTCCAAAAGCTCAAGCAACATAATGATTTGGCATCAAGCATCACCGCTGCTCAAAATGTACTCCATGTTTTACATTCTGATTTTATCACCAATCCAAAAACCCTGCACACACCTCTCTCTGCGCTCCATTGTTGATTTTGGATTCGACCTCACGGACTCGAGCAGAGGAATGTTTTTGCCAACACACACTTGCAGGATGCACACCGTGACTCACAGGAAAAGGCATTGTGGTTCATATCCGTCCACTGGTGTCAGAGAGGACAGATTTGGGACAGATTTGGGACAGAGACCTGCAAACGGTCTTTGAAGCTGGCACGGTGCTGACGTCACCTGTCAACATGAGAGAGTAAATCTCTTCAACTTTGTTTAAGAACGCAGATCCATGCATTCTGTTTGTACCACAAGGGGGCGCTGTGGTGTGGAAACTCTCCGTGATCTCTTAAAGTGAGAAGTGCCTCCGATGTCCTCCTTCAGCAGCGGTATTAGTTTCTTTTTCCACTCACTGATGCTGAATCCAGTGACATAACCAGGAGAGAATGACGGCCTCACACACATAATGCGATTAATGGGTCAAGCTGTGATTGGGTGAGGCCAGCAGCACACAGGACACACATAGATCATGACTTCTGAATTTTAGTATTTAGTTGTTATCCATGTTTTGCGTTAGAGTTCAAGGCAGTTGTTTTAAAATATATTGTGGTTAGTGTTGGCGAACATTATGCCACTCGTGATGACAGCCATACAAAAGTGGCCTCAGTGGCCTTTGTTGGAGGATATAGTCCAGGAGAAGTTCCAAATCTGAGATTGAGACCAGCGTCATCGTTACTTTACACGAGTGGATGTTAGTGTGTGGGTGTGCAAAGCCTTTAAACCAAAACAGGTGTGTTTGTGTGCGTGCGTGTGAGTGTGTGTATGTGTGAGCCAGGCTGTGCAAAACCCTGAGAGCGCACAACACAGTGGAGCACAATCACATTGTAGTCTGCGAGACGGTAATAAAGGCTTTTTTACACACTTTACGAGGTTGACAACAGCATCAAGTGAGGGAATTCAATAAGCGGAGCCATGGCCTTTATGTTACGCATCACATGATCGTTGCCATGCAGGATCTGCCGCCTTAGATTGGTACGTTATCACAAAAAGCCTGTAAATCAAGTCGAAACGACTGAGGAGGTTGAAGAAAATTCTTGGACCATTTATGATGGCAGTTTGATAAGAGCACTAAAATAATATCATGATTACAGGACAGAATGAGTTCATTAACTCAGTGGAGTTACGAACCGGTTCATGAATATTGATGTTGATGTGCCACTATGGATCATTTAACTAATGATGTTATTATAATCTCAACCCATGTAGCTGATTGTAATGTCGGACCGCTCGTCCCTCATCGAATATTCGCCTGGCGGGCAGAGGAGGGATAAGTTGGGGCCTCGAGGGAGCTGAGCTGGATCTTCAGGGTTCATTCAGTTCATGGACACGGCTGTTGACGTTTGGGCTTATGGAGGATCTGCCTTTTGACAGGAAGCTCTTAGGCCTGCCGCGCTGCAAATTAAATCTGTGTGCGAGCACGTAGCACCCGACACCCCCCGACAGCCTGACACCAGCTCACGCGCTTTGATGTGGAGCCTCTCGGTAGATGGCTGAACCGGGCTGAACGGCCCCCAGTCGGCGAAACGTTCTGACGCGATTTAATGAACCCGTCTGCTGTGCGCGTGTCACGCTGACGGTGCTGAGTCCTCACCCATTCATCCTCGAGCCAGGACACTTGGGCGCAGACGCACACGGGCTGAGATTGGAGGCGGCGTGTGCAGTACGTGACACCTGACTGGGGCACTTAAATTTCCTAGGTGTCCCCAGTCCCAGCGGTCCAGATACGTCTCAGCGGGTGATGTCCCTACCATGGCCTCTACGGTATCCAAGGTTCTAAGGTTTCCAAACGAAAACTCAATATTGAGGTCAACCGTGATGCTTATTAAGTATTTACACCATGAGCACAGGTCCCCAAGTAGGACATCAAACCATCAGACTGAGCCTAGGTGTACTGCAATGTTTTTTGAGATCTTAATTTGAAATATTCTGTAATTTTGTGGATATTCCACGATTCCAGTACATACTGTCCACAAATTGTGAATGTTTGAATGCATTACCACTCCTTTACAGTTCATAGTCAGGTGTGCATTTACAATTTAACTCTCTAATGTTGCAAACTGTCAACATGAATATCATTGTCTCAATCTCCAGGAATCGTGTGTTGGTACAATGATGGGAATTGACTCAAATCAACACCAGGTACAGTAGAAACACACTAAACCCACTGATCAAGTAGAAGAGGAGTAGCGTGTTTACCAAGAACCTTGGCCATGGATGGACTTGTTGTTCTATCCCAGATCACGTGTGTCCCCAAGGGTCGGGAACTCATTTTTGATTTACTACTCTTGCCAAAGTAGAGTGAGGTGACGTCCTCTCACATATGTTTTGGACTCATGTTGCATGGAGGTATGGAGTCCTTTACACACTCCTGCTGCGGCTCCTTCAGGTAGTCCTGACGAACACACTCCATTCGCACAAACACTCTGTTTGGTTCCACAGATCGAGAACCACATGTGACCTCTACAGTCTTCTGAACCTGGTGCCACACGTCCACTGTTCCTTTATCACCGCTGTAAGCCGATCTCGTCCTTACAGTATGTGGAGCACTGCTCCTGACCCACCGTTGGCGGCTGGGCTAAAATGAGCGTATTGACCCCTGTGAAATGCATTCTGGGAATACGCACTCTGGGGCTTTGGCTCAGCCTTATGGGGTCAGCACTGTTTTGAGTGGTCAGATGCAGCGGTGAGGTCATTCAGCGGACCTCAATGGACATTTTGTTTTTTATTATCTGTTGCGTTATAGTACGAATGAATGGTTGGACGGAAGGGTGGGTGGAAACATGGGCGGACAGATGGAAGACGGGTGGTTAGATGAGAAGATAGACAGACAGGAGTGGTGATGAAGTCATGGTTTGGATGGACCTCAGTGTCCTTTGTTTGAATGTGAATTCACACGGGCAAAGCATCATTGATGCCAAGTGGGAGGAGTGATTGTTGTCCAATGTCAACATGTTGTCATCTCACAGATTTCCTATATTTATCTTTCTTAATCTGTCTTTGCTTCCTCCCTGTCTCCCTTTCGGTCTGAAGGGAACGTCAGGGCACATTACCAATCCCGACGAGAACGCTAGTCGCGCCTCCTCTCATGTGTGTTTTACAGGTCTGATTTAAATGGGCCCTGGGGGCCTTGTGATAGAGTCACGTTGCGTCTGCAGATACTTTTGACGTTACATAACCCGCTCTCGGGTACAAAGTCCATTTTGTTCCGTCGCCCTGCATGTATTGAAATCAGCTCTGAAAAGCGCTTTCAAGGATGTTGAAGCTCCTTGAGCAGGGGTGTGATAATAAAAAGGGTTTGCACGACTACAGCGCCGCACAAAGCCGCTGCAAGGGCACATTCCAGTCGGATTTGGTCTCTGGAGGGTGAGAGGTTTTAGTGTGCGGGGAACAATCACACACACTTGTCTTTGCTCACATTGAAAGATGTCTGCAAATGAATTGAGCATCTTATGATTTGATGAAACTTCACCAAGGTTCTTCCTCTTTGAGGGCGAAGTAATTATCAAGTGACTGGTGTGTAGTAGAGAGCTGTCAGTGTGTCTTTGTGTTAAGTTTTGGCTAATTTGCTCCTCCCCATTGTCCTTCATGTGCTCAGTTGAGGTCGGATCTAAGCGTATTTTGGGCTCATGTGTCATCTTCACTGCAGTTTAATTGCCGATAAGACCTCACGGCTCCAGGTGAAGAATTCCCTGTCACCTCGAACAGCCTGCCTGGGACGGCTCGCCTGGCCTCCCAAGGAGGAGGCAGCCCTCCCTTTTCCACGCTGGCCTCTGACCGCACTGACAGAAGCGCATGACCTCGTTGCGCAATCAAATTTCAACAAATTAGACGTCAACCTTCAGCCTCCCGTTGCGTGGTTGCGGCCAGGGCTGAGGTAACCCTATCCGCACACACTCGTCCAAGCTCGCCGCTGCTCCCACCGCGCGCCGTGCTAAGTCTGAGCCCTGAGTCCGCGGACAGCTGCACCGCCTGTTTACGGCCTCTGATGCTTTTGCGGCGCGGCTTTCCTCATACTTGGTCAAAGCCGGAGGCGTGCTCCCTCCATGGAGCAGGAGCTTTCCTCCTTTGTCCTCCACTGGGTGACTTACCCTGAACTATTCTGAGCCGTGAACTTTCTCGTGGAGTAGTTTGTTTAAAGATGCGTCGTTCCCGGTTTGCGGAGGTCACGGAAAAAGTGCGAGAGGTCTGAGGTGTTTACGTGCACGTATGTACGGTAGGGACAGGATTGTGCTTTTCTATGCCAGTGTTCAGACATTGGAGGGACAGTTATGTTCCTGTTGGAATGAAAGACACATTTACAGCCCTGCAGGGTAACGTGGAGTGTTTGATTCCCACCAATGGCACACACCTGTTGTTACTTGAGATAGGATGCAGGACAATCAACTGCAGATCTTGACCTCATACAGCATTGGTCCTTTAATTGTGTGAAAACTTCACCCGGCAACAAAATATTGCATACCTCAAGACTGTATGAGGGCATTTTCACCAAAGTTGGACCTGTGTGCAATCAATTAATACCAATAAAAGCATCAATCGACCAGTCATTGTTGATGCAACTCAAGCAGCTTTACCGAAAGTTAGCTTTTCGTCAATGCTATTGCTATTCACCAAATTACAGGCATATTTCATCACTCTGAGACAGACACGGGGGCTTTTCTGCCTGATGGGGGCTGAATAAGCCAGAGAGGTTTATTAGGCCTCAGCAACACATCAGACCGAGGCCTTGATGCCACTTGAGTGTCTTCATTTTGTTTGCCTGGTGAAAGCAATCGCATGTCAGCTAAATTTATCTGTAATACTTAACGTGCTGCGTGCTTGGCCGGGGTGACATTTTCTGTTACTGGCAGAGGAGGATGTGCCAATAAGAGTGCAATAACTAGGACACAGAAAACTGATTTAAATCTCTCTAAAACTATGATGTCCAAGGCATAAGAGTAATAGTTTTACGCATTATTACTCCTTCGCTCTGGCTTTCCTCCACTTTCAAGGGATGGAAAAATGGGTTAACTGACTGACAGTCATGCAGTCCCACTGGAAAAAATAATCTAAATTCCTTTTTATTTCTTTTTATTCCAGTTCAATTATAGAGTTATGTGGTCTAAAATAAAACATTGATTACTTAATTTGATACTTTGCTATATATGACTCAATTCAACACCTTGCTATATTGACCATCAAAGATTTCAGTGGCAAAGTGATCAAGTGTCTTTATCACCCAAATACAAAATCAAGTGCTGAGCCAGCAATCGCTCAAACAGCGTGTCATTCAACAGCACATTTTCACTCTGTCTTTGGGGATAAATATGGACCATTTTCTGTGGAAACTATGCGCCTGCGACTGTTGAGGATCAGCAACTTCAGCGTGCTGAGGTATGGAAACCATGAGGTCAACGCCATGAATGCACAGTAGGCTGGGAGACAGCCGGCCTCGTCTTACACAGGAAAGTGCTCCTTTTACTCTCCGTTTGCTATGACATGGTGGTGTGTGTGTGCTTGCGTGTGTGTGTCAGAGAGAGAGAGAGGGAGAGAGAGAGACAAAGAGAGGGAGAGGCTTAGCTCCAGACATACCTGAGCACGAATCCCAATCAAATCTACAGACTGCTTAGCCTGCATTACATTAAACGAGAAGAATGTCATTTAGCATCCTGCCCTGCCCTTCCTCTGTCCCCCCGCCCTCTCGCACTTTCCCATCCCCAAGTGGATTACTAGCTCCTGATTTAGACATTTTATTCAGCGAGGGCACGTGTGCCGTAAGGCGATACATTTTGTTTATGACTATCTCCCACTGTGTTTGGATAGATGTAAACTGGGACTAATCCCTCTGTGGCTCGATCCACCACTATTCCAAGTGTGTGTTAAAACATTGGCTAAGTTTCACACTCTGTGAGAAGACAATGCTCTGGCGTCAGCTGTGGAGCAGCGTGTGCCCGGGACAGGGATTGGTTTCTGAGAAAAGGCTGGTGCACAATGACTCGCGGCCTTGTCCAACAGGCAGACAAATATGGCTTTAGATTTTGTTACATCTATACTGTCCACCGTCTTGGCACAGGTTTATAGTTTTATAGGCACCCTGGGCTGAAGTCGTAGTATGTGTAAGTATAGAGGGACATTCGAGAAATGGCATTTTCAAGGAAAAGAATGACTTCTATTAGACTGACCTTTCTAGCTACAAGCACTGCCGCATGGCATGCATCACATGATACACACCAGTGGGATGCTGACGTTTATTTTGAGACAAGTCATGGTGGCATCTGCCTCCTACCTGCACCATGCCAGCTAGTCTACACTTTGGGTATGCTTGGCTGTAGCTACGTGTCACCTAGAGACTTTCTGAGTCTTTGTGTGAAAGCCTTACGTAGGCCGTAATTGGATTTGTGATGATGACTTAATATGCAAGAGAGCATTTGTGCTACAGTGTCCACAAACACTTGGATCGGATGATTTGTTGTTTCATTGTGTGCGTATGTTTTGTTGTACTATTATTGAAGTGACAGCACAAGTGTTATTAGTTCTTAGTAATCATCTATTGCAAAGTACCGCAGAGATTTCCAGTAACAAGCTCTAAAAAAAGGGTGCAGTTTGCTTTTACCGCGTCCCCCATTTACAGTAAATGAGCTGTAAATGTCGGCTTGATGAGCACGGTGGGCCACAGATCAGGCTTCAACTGCTGGGCAGGACATGGAGACCCCGTAATTGCTTTCCAAAACAGAGGCAAACCGTACACTGGTGTTAAAGTGTTTATTAAGCCATATATTCTAAGCAGGCATACTTTGGGGTGTATTACCTCTCCAACACACACACTATGTACCATCTCTGAGTCAGCTAAAGCCAATGCTCAGAGGTAGAAGTGCCAACATCAGGGCTAATCCCGTTCTGTCAGGGATCCCTGGTGCTGCTTCGGTCACTGGCAAAGTTTCATTCAAATCGTTCAAATTTGGCAGATTCTAATGTTCTGCCCTAAAGGTCACGCTGGGACCGTCTTACCAGTATATGTTGAAAGGCCAGAGTAATGATGTGTGATGTGTGAGAGCAGCGCTGGCATCCGTCCAATGGTGGACCTAACACCGGATTGTGACAAACAAACATTTTCCACATGCTGCAGACGAGACGTGTGAGGAAAGTGAGAGAAGGTATCACGGTTGCATCAGGGATACCCTGCACGCTGCGCTTGCTATATATGATTCTGTGGAACTCGATAGCTCCTCTAGAGGTGTCTCCTCCTCCTCAAGCTGTAAACATTCAATTACTATCGCTTTAATTTGTCTAGACATTAGGTGTAAAGCAAAGCGATCGTATAGATCAGGGGTGGGGAAACTACACCTTGTGGGCCTCATCAGGCCGGATGGTTGTTTTGATACGGCCTGCCAAAGACTGGTACAGAATTCATAATTTTGATTGCATTAGAAATAAACAACAAAACTACAACAACAAAAATGGTACCAGACTTTGATGGACTGGCAATTTGGGTGAAAAACAAAACTGGTCCTATTAAATGCTAAACAAGATAACACCTTGATGCTTCTTTTCAGTCTTTGTTTGATGCATCTGCACCTTTTGCCTTTGCGGCCTGTCTGTCAAGATTCAAAAGTCAATGTGGACCCTGAGCTGAGATGTTTGCCACCCTGGTATAGATCCACCTACCTCAGCTTAGCTTAGAGATGGGGTGTGATAAGTAGCATTGGGAAGGATTGGATTGCCTCTACACCTCACCTATAGGAGGAGTTGATGGTGAAGTTATAGGCTACAAAAAATACATCATTGTGGCCAATAATGGTGTCTTTAAGTTCTTCTTCAGAGGTTCGCTTGTGAGCACTGGCAACTGAGCTCCGAGCTGAGGTACGACAGCTCGGGTGGTTTCAGTGGTTCTGAAACAGGGCTAGTGTCCGTCCTGAGGTCACGGGACCGGATCTGCAGCCAACTCTGAAATCTATGGAGGAAGCATATTTATCAGTCTCTAATTCTCTAACAGTGAAATCAAGGACTTTTTTGCTCTTTGTAAGACTACATCTAATACTCTCACTGTTTCTCATAAATCAGCTTTTTTCTTTCTGTCTCGACATACATGGAAAATCTGCAGATTAAAGCACCACACCTCTCATCGGATCTTTGATATTTCTTGCTGCAGCGGCCACGACGATGCACTCATATAAAGTTATTTCAGTTGGCTCACAGGCGATGCTATTCTCGAAATGTTTGACGACCCGCAGCAGAGACACGAGAGTTGTGTCGACAAGTTCTACATGTCAAATATTTAGGGGAGCACTGGCAGGAATGTGATGCAGGAAAAGACAGTCAGTGCTGGAGGGATGTCAAATTGTAAAGGCAGCGTTGGTGTGATATAGGTCACGGTGAGAAATAAGCAAGGCCAGCTGCTATTCGCTCTATCACACCAGCATCTCCAGCCAAAAGCCCACAACCTCTCTGAGGTTTGAGGTGGTGTGACGAGCGCTGAGGACGCACGAGGCCCTGAGGTGATTATTACGGTATCACTCACAGTGATACACACGCCCATCTTGAGCTTGATTACAAAAATTACGTACAACTCATCAATCAAAGACATGAAGCTATGGGGTCAGTATTTTGTTTTTTGCTTGCTGTCGGTAGGATGTTGTAATTTGACTTTGGACATTGCGTGGTTGAGGCTCGGTGTGGTCAACGGCCGTGTGCGTGACACCCACGTGACTGTCCTGTGGCATCCACTGCAAGGGTTAAATTTAGAGGCTTTGCCCAGATGACATGACAGTCGGTCGTCACCGCATTCCCACAGTTACTGTCCTCAATGGTTGGGTTTATGAGTGTATCTGTTTCTGATCCAAAGGGCAAGTATGAAATCACCTACCGTGTGATGTACGACAGGTCAGGCATACAAACTTGGTAACACATGACCAAAATTGGGAATTTAAATTTTGCAATGTCCTACTTTCCCAAAACTCAAAAACAACAACAGCAACAATTAAATCAATTGGTCCAGGATGAGACGACATGCCAATGCTCCCACTTTTATCATTTTCTGTCGGTCCGGATTGTGACATCAACATCACTATATGTATAAAAAAGTGGCCTTCGCATAACAGACTGTAACCCTGTCTGTTGGTGTTAGAAATTATATTGCCTGTCTTTCAAATTTAATTTCCCTTTGCCGGCAGATAAATTTGGCACCTCCACTGATTACAATTATTCAGATGTTTGTCGGGCGTGCCAAGAACATGTTGAACACTTTGGCAGTCAATAGTTTTTATGGTTTAGGGGTGTGTGCAGAGACAGTGGGCATGTGGCTAATAGGAGGCCACTTGTTTCGTAGCTGAAGTCACACGATATTGGGCCCTAAAATAGACCAACAGAGGGTATATAGGAGACTGCTGCCATCTGCCCCAACACACAACTACCATGCACCGCGGCAAACACTGACTTGAGACTTGAGAACTGCGCAGCAGGCATGAGACAGGATCTCGTACCTTGAGGAAGAGCACAGCCACCAGGAGTGACGAAGCAGGGGACTGGAATTGCGACTACACAGAGTGACTAAAAGCAGGAGCTGCAGTTTTGGACTCTACCGGGATCAAATTTGAACAAAGACGGGACAGAGAGGATAACTGATTGCTGATTGCTGATTGTTGAATTGTTGAACTATCCCAGGATCCTTTCCTCTTCTGGTGCTGCAAGCAGAGGGGGGGTTGCTCAGCGAGGATGAAGTTCAATTACCACTCACCAGCCTCCACATACACACGGAGCTCCCAATACACGCCATCAAACTACTCAACCTCACTTCACTCGCCTCCCAGTTACACCTCAACACGCTACACCACATCCTCGCTCACGTCTCAATATACCACAAAGTACACACCCTCAGAGTACAGCTCGGCGTACTACACCCCGCCGGCGTACACACCCAGTTACAAGTCCGCTGCTGCTCGTGGCCCTTCATCCACCAAAGCGTCACGAAAAAGCGCCACACAACGCGCACAAGAACCCGAGGTCCCTGTTCCTGCAAAGACTGTTGCACCGCCCAGGAGAAGCGTGCATTTCCCCAATGACATTGTCTTCCAGGACATTGTGAGACGAGGAGATGTGGAGCAAATTGGTCGTTTCATGAGAGCGAGGAAGGTCCGCGTTGATACCCTCTTCCATTCAGGTGAGTTAAGTGCCACAAAATCATTATTCCATCTTATCATATCTTGAGCTGCTGGTGTTTTATTATTCCTGGATGAATAAATCAATACCTACCTACCTATCAACCTACCAGTCTTGTTTCATCTTATCTTATATTATCGAGACACGAAATTGAGTTAATATCGTGTTACCGTGCAGGTATGGCAGCACTACACGAGGCTGTCCTAACAGGAAATCTGGAGGTTGTGAAGCTGCTGGTAAAATATGGAGCCGATGTCCACCAGAGGGACGAAGATGGCTGGACACCGCTCCACATGGCCTGCAGTGACGGCTACCCTGAAATTGCAAGGTAGTGGAAGACTCTAATGTTTTTATTCATAAGACACTTCTGTTGACTGTTCACTATAGACACCAGTGAATGAAATCAAGCTGTTTTTTTTATTTTGAGTTTTATTTGTATTAATTGTATTTTAACTTTACACTTCAACAAGATGGTAATTGCACCTATTTTTTTCACCTTTTTTCCTTCCTGATTTCCGATTCCTTTTTTCTCTCTGAAGCACGAATATTTAACAGTTTTAAGACAGTTACTGAGATCTATCAGCTGCATAGGGATCGACCAAAATTGTGGCTCAGATTTGTAACATTTTACAACAACCCATGATGCTGAACTCTCCTTTGCCTTGCAGATATCTCCTGGCGATGGGAGCCAGCACAGAGGCCCAAAATGAGAGAGGAGAGAAGCCTGCAGACCTGATCGACTCAGACTGTAAAGAACTTACTAAATTATTTGAGGTTGGCTGCGTGTGATTTGCACTCAATGCACTCGGCCACAGCATAGACTGACTGAAAGTCACACGAGTGAGGAGCTCGGACCATGACAGAAGAAGAAGGAGGTTCTGCTCCATGCAATACTCCCATAGTAAATCAACAACTTGTGCCCTCATATTTATTCAGCGCTGAATCATGTGGATTTCTCCTGTTGTGACATTTCATTTTAATAATTTGAGGACTTGTGCTGCTGTAAAACAATAACCCTCTCGCTCATCAAAGACAAAGTGCATTGCCATGTACTGTTTAGGCTGATTTTTTTTTCATGTCTTATGTAGGAAAATATGTTCTATGTGTCCTACTGCTGTGCAGGGAGGAGATCATTCGGAATGATTGTTCATGGATGAGGACAAGTATATGTAAAAATGAAAATACCATGTTTGTCTCATGGACTCCTCCTGCTACACTGCTTTTGAGTTTTGCAGAGAAATTAACATGAATGTCAGAAATGAAAGTCTTAGAATTTCATCTGCAATCATCATTTTTGTATTTTGTTTTTTGTAAATAAAAGAAAAACTTTTATAGCTGTTGCTATTGTGCAGTTTATACATTTATATCTAACATTTGAATCTTTGAATCTTCGAATATTTGTGGAAGTTGCTTCATCTAGTTGCGTCTGCAATACTGAAAGAACATTGAAGGGGACCTAAACCACTGAGAGAAAAATACCATGCTAATATCATCTTAAAACGGCATCAGAATTTCAGATGTCTACATTTTTAGTGTGGGTTTTGCACGCTCTGTCATCATTATGTTCAAATTCACATTATCGTAAACAGGGCCCGTCCAACAATTGTGGCTTTGGAAATTTGTGATAAGTCAGTTTATTTGTTATCGCTCCATGAATTGATAATGAATGTTGCTATTCCAGACGTCTCCACCGGCTTGATGATTTTGATATTTTTCATTAAGTGTTCAGACTCAATATGGTGCTGACGAGGATTGCTGTTGTTGCAACAATCCTGGAGTTAGGGATGTAGTCAAGCGCTAAAAATACAATCGATCGACGCAACGACGGGAGGATAATGTTATAATTTGATGACTTTTTGCGTCGACGGGAGACATAAAAACGACAGAAGTGCTTCATCAATTCAACTGAGAGTTGTTTCGATTCAAACGACTGCTGAGGCGTCTCTCTCTCTAAAAGTCAGTAATTTCTGCATCTTATTAAGAGTACAATTTGACGATTAGTTCGATCTTGATGCAGTTACAAGAGAGCGGTTCTCATGAAATCTTTTCCCAGCCGTTTCACTTCCGTTTTAGTTTCCCGGAAATGATTGGTTGGCATTGGCAACGTTTTAGCCAGGTCGAAAGTCGTACACATTCTCTGAAATAAATAATCCCAAGAAAGGATTTAAAGGTTTGTTTGAGAATTTTTAATTGTATTTCTACACTGTGCGTTATCGGATTTCTGTGTGTATATCTCCGATCAGCTGCTCAGCAGGTTTGTTATGGCAAACCCCGGGCAATAAGGCTAGTTAAACATTAGCTGCCTGACGCTACGTCGAAACAATGTAAGCCTAATGTATGCGAGCAAGCGTTAGGCTAGGTAGCTAACTCTGGCTAACACTTTTATCAGATCGGAGCTTTGTTTCAGACCTGAATGTGGTAGATGGCTGCTATAGAATCTAAAAGCATTTCACAAACCGCTCACATTGTCTGTATACAACTGCCGGACCAGCGGTGTACACGTTGGCTTTGTGCTCAGTCCGCTGCCAAACCCACTGGTCTCTAGCTAGCCCAAACATAAACAAAACACCACTCCTCCGTTAGCCTTGCAGTTGTACTCCCGCATTATTTTTGCTTTTGCCATGAATTCATTTAGAACAGTCATTGGTCAGATTTCTTATTGTTTACTTATTTTGGTTTCCCATTACTGACCATTACTGACTGTTGTAGTTAGATGGATCCGATGATTAATTAGCTGATAGCCGAGCAATGGAAACTACAATGAGGTCATTTGCATTTCTGGTGGCGGGGAGTGTTTTCGAAACTTCTTAAGTCTGACTATTTATCCTGACACATCAATACTGCCTCTGTCATTCATGGCCAGGTAAACAGGAGAATTGGAAACCCTTGTATTCTTTGCATCCCATCCAATCACTGCAAAGGAGCAAAGGGCGAGTGCAGACTGCAAACAGAATGACCAGGTCAGTGATCACTACTTTGTTTATGATGAAACGCCCTACCATTCGCTCCATTGAGGCTTTTGTGTTGCTAATTTTCCTGTTCTCGGTTTGTAAAGCTCATCTGCTCCAAGGATGGTGAACAGTTACAAACGGACCTCCAGCCCCCGATCCCCAACCAACAGTGGGGAGCTTTTCACTCCAGCACATGAGGAAAATGTGCGCTTTATCCATGAAAGTAAGCCACCTTCCAATGCGAAAGTTGACTGGCACAGCAGTCACAAATACAAGCAACCCAACAGCTTTTTCCCTCACCAGAACATTAAGAACTTGGTCCATGGATCCTGTTAAATGGACACTGTATTATTTCAAATATTCTCAATAATCTGTATTCATACACATAGTAAAGAGTTTTATTTGTCACATAAGATTACACCGATTGAGAGTGAAATGCTCACTTCTCAGAGCAACATTTGCAAGACACACTTTGAATCTCTTTTGTATATCTTAGGAGGGACATAGATAGGTAGGTATGTAGGTACTAAATTGATCTATTCATCAGCTGATCCAGGTAAAGCACAGTCAAGGAAGTCAGTGGTCCGACAGATACTGACCTCCATTGTTTGCTCAGGCTACTGAGTTAAAACCCTCTGTCTGTCTGGTGTACCATAACTTCAATGTAGAATGATACTTACAAAATGTAACTTAACATTTTTGCCATAACTTTCTCCTAGCATGGCAGTGTGTACTCAGAGACATCAGATCAACGCAGAACAGTGAACGCAACGACCGTGGACCACAGGAATATGTCGAAAAGAACCCCAATCCTAACTTGCATTGTAAGTATCAAAAAGGATGTTAACAAAGTAGTTCAAAAGTAGCCAATTATCCGTTAGAGCCTTTCATCGCAGAATAAATGTCAAATAATCTGAATAACTTTATTTTTTCTGATATTACAGCTTTTATACCAGTTGACCTGAGTGACCTCAAGAAACGCAACACACAGGACGCCAAGAAGTCTTAGTCTTTCATGTGACGGGCCGGCAGCTTTTTTCTCCACCTATTATTTCTGAGAACATTTCCTCCATCAGCCCTGTCTACCAGCAAAGATCTCTCGGCCAGTCTAGCACAGAAAATTAATTCCATTTTTAAACTGGGGGCACTAGCCCTCAACCCACTGCATCTCTTAGTCTCAGAAGGGACTATTGAGGAGAAACTTTCCTGTCTGTAGGTTGATGTTTTTTCACATCATTACTTCATACATGCATTATTTGTGAGGTGGACTGGAATAGACTATCATCAAAGTTTGCTGAGGTCTGATGCTGAGGTACAAGAATTCTCAAGAGGACACAAAAGACGCCAGTCTTAATACAAACTGTTTTTATTTACTACTTATAATATATGACCTTGGAGGAGAATGCAAAAGGGCTGACCTCTATTTTTTGTTAGCTTGTTGAAAGATAGTTTATTAGAAGTGTTGTAGAACTGTTTGAATGATGACATTGGAGGCAATTTATGGGCAAGTTTTGGAAGCCAAATGCGACGTAGGCCAACATTTTTATTATCAATCCCTAATACTGTCAAATGGACTTAAACATGTAGAGAGCTCCCCAAGTTTGCTGCCCTTGATTAAACCTGTCCCCAGCCTCAAGACAAAGCGTTGAATAAAAGACTTTTACAATATCTCCCCCTGTACTGATTATTAGATTCAATGAATTTCACTGGGATTTAGACGGATGTTTTCAATGCCATATCAATTTGATGATATTACATCATCCGTTTTGTAAAGGGAATTCGTTAGTGAAATGAAAATGTGTACAGTTTACGTGATATTTTCAAATAATATGTTTGCACTACTCACCTTTGATGAAATTTAGAGTGGGACACGCCTCTCTAGACAAGCTGTATTGTGATTGGTGACGCTATACGACGTCCTGACGTCAGACGTACGTCGTCGTATGCGTCGGACTATATATTGTCGATCGAGCCATTGTGTACCTTGTCTGGGCAAAGTACAGCACAACAGGGCAGGCAGAGGGACCAAGCTAGGCTAGGGACTATTTTAATTTCGTTCAAAAGTTTAGTACAAAAGTACCGGAGCAGCATAATGGCCGATAAAATGGATATGTCTCTAGACGACATTATCAAGCAGAACAGGCAACAGAGAGGCGGAATGCGCGGGGGAAGAGGCAGAGGCCGCGGAGGCTCAATCGGCGGCCGAGGCGGGAATGCCGGGCGTCTTGGAGGCGCCGGAGGAGGATTTGGAGGCCGAGGCAGTGGATCCGGCCCCATGAGGAATCGACAGAACCTGAGCCGCGCTAGAGGCAGACCAACTCCTTACAGCAGGGTATGAAAGTTAGAGGAATGGGCAGAAAAAAGGATCACCCTCGGCAAAGCTAAAAAGCTGAGGGAAATTCCTTATCTTGCTTGTTAGCTAACCCTCTAGAGCCTGCTTGCTAGTCAAGCGAGTAAAACGACGGCTAACCGCCGAGTTTCCCTCGGTTAGAATGCGGTTAAGCAATGGTGGAAGTGGTATGCGTAGATTGTCCTTTCTCCCCCAACCCATGTGTAAACACCATTTCCAAGAGGAGGCCGAATGGGGAGCCGCGCAGTTAGCCATGTCGGCTAACTTGCTAAAGATGGAGAGTCGAGGCCTTGGCAGCGCCATTTTGAAGTCCCCAGCAGCAGAATCGTCGCCGTCGAATTAAGGGTTCTTCTCCATTATCTGTACCAACATCTACCACCTTAAAGGTCCACTGGTACCGAGAGGAAACGACCATCACAGTTGTATCCATAATGAAGATTTTCTACGCCACCACGCCAGGCTTCGTCTGTTGTGATGAAGCGCCCCGACGACCCCATTGTTCGGGAGTGGCTGTTTTTCGCCGCGAGGCCGTTGACGGCGGCTTCTCGACCAGCATGGCTGTTTTTTCAATGTGGATGGAGTAATGGACTTAAATCTACACGGTAGTGTCCTAAAGAGCCATCGTCGTTGAGCTTGAGCGAGTAACCAGTACAATCACCCATGCAAAATGGCGTGGTCTCAAAATGGACGCTAGGATAAATCTACGGTCGAGTAGTTTTGGGTAGCCGGGATTTTTATTATTCTTGATCCCCATCCACCCATCTCCATGGACTGTACCCTTCTTTGGAGATCGTGCATGTAAGCCGATTTGGCCTTGATGAAGAACTATCGGGTGGCCGAGGAATCCTTGTGCAACGCTGGAGGCAGCGCAGCTCCAGAAGATGACCTCCTCGAGTGGCCGAGGATCAGTTCTGGAGAACGTTGTGGAGGCAGAGGTGGAAAGAGTAATAGGGGCAACACTGTAAAGCTGGGATGGGTAGATAAGGGATTAGTGTAGAAGTTGTGGGTGGGTTATTGGGAATTGTTTGTATTGTATTGAATATGTATTTTATGTATATAAGTGGCTAAATTGACTTGTCCACCTACAATATTGCAATTTTAAAATTTTAGTTTAGTAGTCATTTTTCTGAATTGATAAACTTGATTGTAGTGATGGGGTAGGCAGGGAACAGTTGGTATCCTGTTGGGGGGAGCTGAGCACCCTGGCCTTGTTGGAAGCGGAGCCCCTGCTTGCCCCAACATCCAGCCATGTGGACTCTGTGCTTGACAGAGGCAAGGGGATCCCGAAGTCAGCAGGTGCGTTCTCTTTCATCTCTTGCAGCCCAAGCAGCTTCCTGACAAGTGGCAGCACGACATGTTCGACAATGGCTTCAGTGGCTTCAACGGCACCACCGGAGGCGGAAGTGGTGCTGGCGTCGAAACTGGAGGGAAACTTCTCGTATCCAATCTTGACTTTGGCGTCTCTGATGCTGACATCCAGGTATGTGGACAATTTTGCACAATTCAGGCAAGTGTATACCGGCATCAACTAAGTAAGGTTTGCTCTCGCCGCTAGGAACTCTTTGCTGAATTTGGAACCCTGAAAAAGGCTGCCGTTCATTATGACCGATCTGGAAGAAGCCTTGGCACTGCAGATGTCCACTTTGAACGCAGGGCAGATGCACTCAAGGCCATGAAGCAGTACAACGGCATCCCACTGGATGGTAGGTTACCAACTTTCTTTAACCTGTCATTTTCATCAGCATCAACTCAATCAGTCTGTAATGTGTCAAGTGTTGTACTGAAATAGATGAAGTTATAAATGGAGGAATTGTTATAAAAATGTCAGTGTCAGCTGAAATGTCTTAACATTTTATGCATCGTCTCTTTTTAGGGCGACCAATGAACATTCAGCTCGTCACATCACAGATTGACGCACAGAGGAGACCAATGCAGGGGTATGTGATCGCCGCTGGGCTTAAGCAAACACAAATAGAAAAGTAGAATAAGCTTTGATTGGACTTTTCTTCTTCAGTCTTAACAGAGGTGGCGGAACAATGAGCAGAGGTCGCGGAGGCAGTTTTGGCATCATGCAGAGGGGACGAGGCGGCCGTGGCGCAGGAGGTGCCAGGGGAAGAGGCCGGGGTGGCCGCGGAGGCAGCAAGCAACAGTTGTCCGCAGAGGAACTTGATGCCCAGTTAGACGCCTACAACGCCAGAGTACGTGGATCTGATAGTGAGAGGTTTTGGCGGCCAGGGTTGCGCCAGTTGTCTAATGTCTTTCTGCTCCTTCCACAGATGGATACCAGCTAAGAAGTGAACCTGACGTCAGCCCTTCCACTCTGCACAGAAGGGTTGTTAAAAGAAATGGAAGTGTGCAGTATATTTTACTTGTCTCCTGTTGTGATTGATGTACCAATCTCATTTTAAATGCTCCATGTTTTTTACCAGTACTTTTTTTTTTCTTTTTTGAGGAAAAAAATGGTTTTGACTGTAGGTCAATGGGTTTTCCCTCTTCAGGCCCTGTTCCCAGTAGATCATAGTTCCTGTAATAAAACCTGCAGTGCATATAACCAATTGCTGTCCATTTTGAATTGCTTACCATGTCACACATTTGTTTGTTGAAAATCCTCCACCAACTCTCCATATTAGCTGACCATATATTATAGATTCTACACCAGACATACATTGAAGACACATAGTTGGAGATGTTAACCATTTGCATAAATATATGGTTCTGCAGAGGACAGATTTGAGATCAAAGACTAACTGATCAAACTTAATTTGTAAGTATTTGGCGGAGTGCGTCATGGCCAAAGAGGTCACCACACACACGCAGGGACAGTTATTGGCCGACCTAAAAAGAAGTCATTGGTGCCCCATCAACAGCTTCGGGCCAAGCGTAACAAGGGTTCGGTGAATACGCAAGTGAAACTTGTGGGGTTCTGTACCCCCGGAAAAAGGATTAGAACCACTGTTCTACACACTTGCTATTGGATATAGGAGCCTCAACATCTTGGCAGTATGAGTGGCGGAGTCAATGATGACTTATGAGTGCCTTTCAACAATTCAAATTATAATTGCGCTGCTGTCACTGGTAGGTGCAGCACATCTATATTTGGAGTATCTCTGGCAGTGGTAAATGGAGGTAGCTGTCATTCAGAACATACCTGTCTGATGAAACCTTCATACCCAGTCCAACCTCACCAACTGATTCCCTTGCACAATTTTGAAGTTTGAGGGGAAAAAATTAAGTTTGATCAGTTAGTCGTTGATCTCAAATCTGTCCTCTGCAGAACCATATATTTATTCAAATGGTTAACATCTCCAACTATGTGTCTTCAATGTATCAATAGGGCTGATCTGAGCAGGAAAGCGAGACAGCTTGTACATTTGTCTCCCCCTTGAGAGGCCAGCAAAACATTTTCATTGTCTCACCACACTGAAGCCTTTATTTTATTAATTGGCTTGTCGAAAGGGAAAATGGGAATAGAAAGGAGATGAACACAACCACAATATCACCTCTCCTTCCTCCCCCCTTAGTAATGTTCACTGCAAAATAGGTCCAGAGGAAGCTGAGGTAGATGGATCTAACGGTAGAGCAGCGCATTGCAGGATGACGCAGCTTCGCACACTAACTGTGCCCTACACACAGCTCTTTGCATTACATGCATCCCCCTGCAACACACATCCCCCCATGCACTACACAACATCCTGCCCCCACCCACAATGCAACACACTGCAAACCCCATTGCAAACCCCGCACTGCAAACCTACCTACCTAAAAGCTTATAAATGCCTCTAAACTGGACAATCGAAAGATAATGTGAGGTTATCCCTTGATGTCAACTTTCATTTGTTGTTGTTATTTGTAAAATTCTAGGACTTCCCTTTTACATCAGTCCTGACATTTTGCAATCGGTGGGGAACTGAAGTGGTTGTGAAAGAGCTGTGTTATATTGACAGAAATGTTGTCAATGTGGGGTTTTAGCAAAATGTAAGCACACTGTAGAGGCAGGGATGTGATGGATCGATTTGATTAAAGCTGAAGACCTACGAATCACCACAGTTAGTCCTCAATGTGAGAATTGAATGCATCAATATATGCAGTGTCAAAACATAACCACTTGGTGTCGCTCTGATCCACTTAAAAAGTTCCATTGTTGGTCGTGTGCATGCAGCAAAGATGCTCTGTTCGGACTTTGTCGTGTTAAGGAAATGGGTCACAGTTGCGTACGAGTTGTTTGTCAGTAGATTATATCATATATGGAATATATCGCATCGTGAAGGTAATATGGTGTGTGTGTGTTTTCACTATTATGTCACGTTTGTGACATTAGATGGAAAGGAAAATAGACTCATCTCCCTCTGCGTCAACTTATTCGGGTTTCACTGTCCACAGCGGTCACCAGCTTGGTATTGTTTTGCTCTGTGACAGTTGCAGAATAGTGCGTTGTTGTGCCTAAAATACAGATCTTGATGACTGTGAAAACATCTTGTAAAATGGCCACTAGATGTCGCTACATAGTAAGTAGTTTACATGAAAAACTGCTTATGCATTACATCCTTGTATGTTTAAAATATGAACATACAGCTGTGTGGTTTACAGCCAAAGCAAATCATGGAACAGTAATTCTACAGTTCAAAAAATATCCAGTTAAATGTTTTCTGCTGCATTTTTGACTCCACCACTAGGAGGCCTCGCTGGTCAAGGCCGCTCCGAGCAGCCGTGCAGACATCAGCCTCCATGAAATTACATCACAGTGTAAAGCCCAACCCCAGCCCCATCCTCACCCTCCTCCTCCTCATCCTCCAGCCCATCTCATCAACCCCTCCTGCTAAGCTGAGCGTGGGTTGATCGTGAGCGGGTACGGGGGAGGGGGGTCGCTGGTGTGCAGGGTGTGTGTACGTGCGTGTGTCTGTGACGTCACGCTGTGCGTTGCAGACTGAGGAGGGGATTCTGAGGCTCCCACCGCCTCCCAGAATATTGCCTCCACTGCATCACAGCTACCACGCCAGTGTGTTTGTGCGAATGCGTTTGTGCTATGTCACATTCCAACACCGAACCGAGCAGAAATTGGACAGATTGTTGCTTTAGCAAGCATCTTTTTATTTGAGAAAAATCGATGTATTAATGTGGGAAACAGTGTGGACTGCTGCATGCTGGGGGAAACAGCTGTGCTAAGGGTCAGTGCTCCTCAGGAGTCCTCATTCTTGTTTAGATGGATCGGTTTTTCGATGCAGGCCTTCATTCTGTGTCTCTGCATCGTCCACGCTAGTGCATCAGGCCTTAGCATTTGGAGGTGGGGCTCAGTGGTTACATAACACCACCAAAAGCTCTCGATCACCCTCCTTTATGGCAACGCTGATGAAAGATGGCCCATTATGGTACATGCTGCTCATTCCAAAGAAGAACTGAATGACTACTGGGGTGAAAACACTGCATTTGATAATCAAAACAAACATACTGTTTACTGGAAAAGATTTGAAGGATGGCAGTGAAAATGTTGCACACACAAACACACACGCACACAAACAGCAGGAACCGTGTGGAAAGACCTGCATGTGCATTTAGATACACACAACACTGTATATTTGGAGAGATGTGTGTACTTATCACCTACCTGAGGTGCATACACTGTGTGTGCAGTATACACAGTACATACATACATACATACATACATACATACATACATACATACATACATACATACATACATACATACTGTATATTGCATTTTGATAGTACAATATTTTTCATTGCAGTGAAATTATTCAAATATATTATTTCATATGTTACTGTCTGTCATACAAATACATACATACAGTACCTACATACATTTTCCAGAGTATACGATGCAAGTCCCACTGTTCATAATTTGGCCACAAGTGTGACTCAGATCTGATTTACACGTGAAATTATCAAAACATATAATACAATTTTCCCCAGAATAAGTTGCAGTTTTTTTCAGCGTTCACAGACGAAAAGTGCAACTTATACTCAGATGTGACGTCTACCTGAAACCCTTTAAACATATAATTTCACATGTTCGTTATTGACATACTGACAAGTGCATGAGGGCACTCTAGACTTGTGTATCAGTCTCTACTATTCCTGTACCATTGAAATTTTCAACATCACAGTAATTTACAGCAATTACGCTAATTTAAGCGCCGCCTTCTCTTCTGCGCCATAGAGGAAGCAGTGCTTCATCTACCTGCCATTGTTGGCAGAGTTGTTCAAATGCGTCGCTGAGGACGAAGAATTCAAAGGATTCAGTGATTTGGAATGAGATGGAGGGTTTCGGAAACTTGTTATCTTGTTTTTTATGCTTTAGTTATCTGAATAAATGTTGCATTAACATACCAGACACGTATTCAGTTGGTTGTCTGTGCATCATGTAGCTGAATAACCATCAATGTACTATGCTAGCGAGTTGTACACCTATTTAGCCTGTTTTTCTCTATTCTATTGTTAGTATTATTGCTTGCTTTTCAAGGTGAAATGTCTGTTTTTGGTCCTGGAGTTTGCACAAAATATTTCCCCCCAAAATACAACTTATAGTCTGTGTGACTTACATATATTTAGTTTCTTAATTATGCATTTTCTGGCTTGTGAAGTTCATATTCTAGACTCATAGTCCGGAAAGTATGGTGTACTGTTTATGTACTGATATTTTCACAGTGTGGACAGTGTCCCAAAGGTGAGGTTTAGTATGGATTTTGGGAGGACATGAGTGAAAGATTTTTCCCTTCAGGTCACTTTTGTTTTGCAGCAGAATTTTCCGCGGCAAGCACAGGGTCTTTTCATGTTAGCACCTGGTGTTTGCTTTCGTCCCTTGTGTTTGTGAGGATGTATCGAGTTTTGTCTCCATTTCTCCTTTGTCCTGCTGACACAGGCTGATGTGCTCAATCTGAATCTGGGCCTGTCTTTGCGCCTCCTGAAAGTCAGTCCAGCCTCAAAGATCAAATCTCAGAGGCGTTTTTGTTCTCGGCAATCACGGAAAATCTCATTACCCCTAAAAGCTGGCCGGCTCCCTTTTAGTGCTCTCCCTCGGTCTGGTGAGACACACTGGCCTTATCCTCTTTGTCTTGTGTGACGTGAAAGCCGACGCTCGGCTGGCATGCCGCAGCGACATGCAACACGGGCTGGCCGGATCGATAACGCCATGACGTCGTGACATTAAGAGAGAAAGAGACAGAGAGGGGAAGCTTTCTGTGCGAGGATGAAGAGAGGTGAGGATACACGGGGAACAATAACACTTTAGCTTTAGCAACACCTCCCTGCTATGGACTGTACCTCATAGTGGAGCGGACCACCAAAGGTGTGTGTGTGCGTGCACGTGTGTATGTGTTGGAGAGGTGTTTTAAAAGTCAAACACAGCCAGTGGTGGTATAGAGAGATGAGAATGTTGTAGGTGAGAGAGTCAACCATACAGGGAATGGAAAGAGGGAGGAGACGCGCAACATACCGTGGAGGCAGGGCTGTAAGTCGTAGCAGCGTGTGTGTGTGCGTTAGTGTATATGTGTGTGTGTCTTCGTCAGCTGTGAATGTGACTTCTGTGAGTTCCCAGTAAGCCCAGGGCTCCTTCAGTTACGCAACACCAACAAACTGGGACAGCTCGCAGCGAGTTACGTAGCCGCCGGCTGATAAGTCACGACCACCGTGTTAAATAGTCCAGTGCCACCTAGCTCACCTGACATGCCCCCTCAGACCATAATCCCACACAAAAACACATACACACACAATTTTCGGCGCTTTTTCTTGAAGATTTAAAGGTTAAGTGGGGAACTCCACAAATGTTTTGAAGTCTGGGCGTCTCCAGCGAAGCTATTTGACAGACAAATTTACACAGAAACGTCAACAGCTAGTGACTCAGGGCAGGGACGAGTGCTCCATTTACAATGAAACATTGAGTGTGTGTGTGTTTGTGTGAGTGTGTGTGTGCGTGTCTGCATGTGTGTGTGTGTGCGCGCGTATTTGTGCCCGCGTGTTTGTGCCTGCGCGCGCGAGTGCGCGTCCGTTTGCACGTCACAGCCCCCAGTGACTGATGCGCGGTGTCCCTCCGCCCTTCCCTGCTAAACACGCATGCGTAGCCGCGGCGGTGTGTGCGCGGCGGTGTGTGTTGATTTAAAACGCCGCCCGGGGTTCTGGCGAGCGCGCCCTTGGCCTCGCCACGGAGGAGCGCCATATTTCACCGGGCGCGGGGACGGATCCCGAGTTGAGGCGCCGACGTGTGCTCACGGGGTGGGGGCC